>JBAFWW010027031.1:0-13050 GCA_036873685.1 Agapornis canus
GGATGAAGCCTTGGGTGGCATGGTTTAGTGTGGGGTGTCCCTGCTTATGGCAGGGAGGTTGGAACAGAATGTTCTTATGGTCCTTTCCAACCCTAACTATTCTATGATTCTATGATTCTGTGATTCTATGAGACAGCCGCAGCTTCTCTGGACAACCTGTGCCAGCACCTCACCACCCTCAGAATGAAAAAGTTTACTTGATGTCTAATCATGTTTAATGTCATTCCCCACTGTTCTGCCACTACATGCCATTTTAAAGTCACACATGTTCAATTTGTCTTTTATTGGATCCTGAAGCTGACATCAAAACTTGGATAATCTGAAAGACCATCAGAGAATTTTAAGTACAGTTGCTTAAAAAAGAAAGAAACAAGAAATTAGAAAAAGACAATGTATTCTATTAAAGTGTTTTTCACCTGCAGTCTTCACTGCTCTTCCTTGAGCAATGATTTATTTCTTGACTTCCAAGCTTTCTGCAAGGCAAACTGAGTGAACGAACACAGTGTTGGCTGAGTGACTGGGAGCTGTATGGTAGCTCAGAAGTAAGTAGCTGCATGCATTTTCACTGGTGTAATTCATTCAGAAGGTCTAAAGACTAGATCTAAGCACGGATCTTTAGAAATCAGCACTCCACTTAATTCAGCATTTGTGCAATTCTATGGCCTTCAGTGGAGATAAAGAGGAACACAGCTCTTCTAAAAGAGATTGTATCATCTACCTCTGTAATAGCTTTAAAGAGATTTTCATTACTTACAGGTAATGTTGTAACATGACTTAGGTTCTGTAATTTATCAGAACACACTGAAAGCATCATTCAAAACATGTTATTTATGCTATTTAGTTTACCAAAGTTAATGGGTAGTGATTGATGCCAGGAGTGTAAAATGCATGCTGGAGTGTCATGAGAGCTCTTGCTGACCTGGAAGCCTCTCCATTGTGCAGTATCTTGCTGACCCACTTGCAAGCAAGGCTCACATATGGGTGTGGGACCTAACTATGCCAGCAGGAAGTGAAGTGGAATGTCTGATCTAGTTCCCTTTAAAGGAAATCTGATAAACACATAAACTGCTTGGAGAATACAACCAGCACATGGTAAACAGAAACAAAATCTCTCTCTTCACATCAAATTGCTAATACAGATGCTGCCTGAAAGCATGTAAAAACTTTGGGTACTACTGTCCCTTTTTTCTGTTGACTTCTACAAGCAAATGCTTTCCTTGGAAATTGATGCAGTTATACATTTCTAAAAGGAAAAATGTACAGCTTTCAAAACTCCAGCCAGAAATACACCTCTGTTACGAACCAACGTGTGGAACATTGCCATACTTTAGTTAAAGACTTGCAGAAGCTTGAATGTAAGAGGTCATGGAGCACAACAGTTTCCAGCCCTGACTTCCTTGGTCACAGAAATGATGCTGTGGCATTCTTGTGAACATAAAGCATAAAACAATTCCATTAGTGTGGAAAACGTAGGTCAGACTTAATTAAACCCTGCTTATGTCAGAAGCCTATTGTACCACCTTGTAAACAGCAGCTTAAGTGGTGTAGGAGAAAATAGAGAGGTTCTCTGGAACAGCTCTTCTGTTATTGTGTATATTTTTGGTAACACTGAACTAACTGCTGTTACTGAAGGTGATTTCTTACAAACACATGAAATATATAACCCTCATCTTAGAGCAGAAACAAGCCATCATCTCTTGTGGAAGCTTTGCAGATATACCTAACCATGGCTTCCCCATGTATCCACGATGTGTAAGATTTCATAAAGTTTAAAACTACCCCATCACTTTGCAGACATTTCTGGAAGATGACAAGAGGTCAATGCATTCAAATACAGGTGCAAACCACGTGTTAAGAGTGGTTGCTGCCTTTTGCCATCTGGGGAACTGCCAAGTCTGACATATCTCATATTTTGGAGACATCTACCTCAAGTGTGGCACTACAGACTCCTCTGTTAACTATGAGCAACACCCAAATACCCAGGTGCATGACAAGAGAGGATATTTCAAAGAGCATTGGATAATATTCATCCTTCTCTCTAGGATTGTCTTTTTATTACCTTATAAACATATTCTGGCTGTGATTAACATGAACCTCTCTTGATGTGGCACATGTTATGATCGAGATGTTTCTGTGTGCATCATCTGAAGCACAGAATATTGTCCAAATGTTTCAGAAGCATATTCATTACTTCATACTGGGAATTGCCACAGTAAAATATTAAATAGACTAAAATAATAGCTACTTTAAGAGCTCCATTGTGTCATCAATCAAATTCAGATGGCTCAATTAATATTATGCAAACTCAGTATTTTGCCTGGAGAATTTCTAGCAGCCAGGGTCACAACAGAAAATGTCTCCTAGGAAATAAAGGATTATAAGGCTAAAAAGGCCCAATATCTCCTGAGGGAAAAGTTATGAATGTCAATTTAAAATAGTGTCATACCAATCCTGAAAAGATTCTTCTACTAAAAAATATCTGGGGCTCCAAAAAAGCTTGGTAAAGGCAGGTCTGTTTGTATGAAGTGCAAAATAAAAAGGAAGTCCAACACATTCATGCAACTACACAGTTTAAAAATTATGTAACATGCAAATCAGAATCGATGCTTTTTTTTCAGAGTGACCTCCATTATGGTATCTTTCTTGCCAGTTACCAAATTCTGTACATGTAACCTAATAAGCTTACCAGATATTCAGAGAAATTATAACAAGCCTGGGAAAAGTCAGTTCTTAAAATACAAAGATTAAGTATTCAGTAATGGATTTGCCTTCTCTTCCTTTTACCTAGAAAATATTCCTTTGGTCTCTTGACCAGATTTCAAAAGGTGCTTGTTTGTTTTGCTGACTCTCAAATGTAGGAATAGCAGCCCACAGATAATTAGGAGAAACTTCACTCTCAAATCCAACTACCTGGACTTTCTACAAAGGCTAATGGTACCTTCAATATCATTCCTTAGATAACTCTCTGTTTTCTATTTTTACAGAAAAGATACAAGTTCTCATTTTCTTATGCACCTCTCTTTTTCTAAAGGCCATAAATTCAGATGCTTCACTTCATGTTGGAATAGTGTATTAATTCATACAATCATACAACCATAGAACAGTTTGGATTTGAAGGGATCTTGAAGATTATCTTGTTCTGACACCAACACCTTCCACTAGACCAAGTTTCTTAAAACCCCATCCAGCCTGGCCTTGAACGCTGCCAGGGATGGGGAAGCCACAGCTTCTCTGGGCAACCTTTTCCAGCTTTTCATCACCCTCACAGAGAAAAGCTTCTTCCTAATATCTAATCTAAATCCACTTTCTTGCAGTTTAAAACCATTACCCCTCATTCTACCAGTTGCCTCATAGCAGTATACATCAATAATCTCTCCATGAATTAAAATTAGCAATAACCCACCTTTTTGAGTACAGCATTATAAATATGAGCCAGATCTGGTAATATCAAATAAAGCCTTAACATATGCTCCAGTAACTATCAGGAAAAACTTGTCCCAGAGTGGGTCCGAGGACACTTGACCTACTCACCAGTGAGTCCTCCTTGATACTTGTTTGTGGTCCCACATTCACTTGCATGTGCTTACTTGTCCCAGTTGCTGGACCATTGACACACAGGCCCAGTGACAAGTGATCTGACTCCAACTGCTGGCACTCAAACCCCCAAACACACACGTGCATTGAGTAAACTGAAATGATATCATGTGCTTTTGATGGTGTCAAAAGCAATCATACATAGCAAAATTTTGCATAGATTACTCAAAACTAGACACTAAAATGTCTACACACACTGTATTAGTGAAACAAACGCAAGTTAGGAACAAGTAACTGAAATTAGCTTTTGTATGTGTTTAATTCTCAGGCAGATAGTCTGCTACATGCATAATGAGGTGCATTACTTAAAATGAATAATTATTTGACTGCCTCTTACCACAGCCAAGTGAATTTAACATGTTATGATTATCTTTACAACTGGGCAATACTGTGTGCTACCTTACCAAATGAATTAGCTACTCGAGTCTGCTACAAGAGATATTAAGAAATGGGGCCAAGCTATCAGTCAGTGGTGACACCACAGGGGTGTCTGGCTGCCCATTCCCCACCTTCATTATAAATCCACACGACTCTGCTGCTGCTCAGCATAACAATAAAGCCAATCTATTTACAGCCTCTTTAGAGACTTGCATGCACAGAGGTGATAAAGAAGAGTAAGACTAGCTCAGAAATCCCCTGCTTGCCTTATTTCTTTTTTTTCTTAAAGAGACACTATTTCTCTAATGTGCATACAGGAAATGGAAGTTTTATCCTTTGTGAAAATATCTCAATAAAACAGCCTGTTTGTGTGCTTGCATCTCACTGCTTGCAGTACCGGAAAGTTAAAATCCATGGATGTTTAGGCCTCAGTAGCACAGACAGGTAGGTAAAGAGCCTCTTGAAATGCACTGGTCTTGGCCTTCACTCTTTTGCTGCAAACATTTCTGTAATAACACAACTGTTGTAAGGTGTGCTCAGCTGCTTGATGAATGACCTTCTGGTAGGGACAACAGAAACACCCAGCAATGCATACTGCAAATACTAGGTTACAGCCATAAGGTCATGCCGAGGCCTACTTATTGGGATGGGCTGTGTGTCTTTCCTTTGGGAATCCACCAGTTCAATTCCACAGCCCAGCAGAAATGATTCTAATAAAACATGTTAGTCTCTTCCTCACTCAATTTTATAAGCTGCTTCCCTAAAGAATTTTGAGGTTTATAAGCAACCTTTGGCTACATGCCACAGTGGGTGGATTTCCAGCTAAACTCTTCAGGGCTATATAGATTCAAGCTATTCCCAATAACCATAATGCTGCTCTTGAATTTTCATTTGTTGTCACAGACTTGTTTTCCTTTGTCAAGGTTTATAATCCCCTAATACCACGGTCAACATCGCTCTTAATCACTGTTGTTCTAATAATAATCCTCTTCCATTGTCCCTTCTAACACTTTCTTCTGGCATTAGTAATATACAAATACTGAGCTGAAGATCATTGTACTCTATTTTTGCTGGCTGTTTTCCTGAGAAATGTATTCTATTTATGGCACATGTTGACACAGCTGGTTTCAATTTTCTTTCTCATGCATAGCAATATGGGGAAGCCTGCCATACTCCTGTATGTAGAAGCAACCATGCCAGGCTTTTGTTTCAGTGAGCATCCCAGCCTATGGGTCCTTACTACTGCCTGGGGAGGCCATCATTGTGTTCACATGCCAGATTGTCCTCAGCTTCCTCAGCAGATGTAGAAACCCAGCACTGAGGACAAGGCCAGGGATAATACTGAGAGGAAGACAATGCTTCTCCAGCCTAAGGCCCTGTTCTCCACCCACTATTTTGGAATAGGAGTGTCTACACATGGAGTTAATCAGAGCTAAGTCCCTATACAGACAAGCCCTCATACTAAATGCACCACTATGAAGGATGCTGAGGCCTCTAACCACATCCTGGGTAGTGGATGTTCACCACAGATTCTCTCAGCACTGTGCCTTTGTGTTGCAATCTAAACCTGAGTCTTCAAACTCAGCAGAGATCAAAAAGCACACACCCAGAGCTCTGCTATGAACTTGACCTTATATGATAATGATTAATATGATAGCTATCATACTTCACCTGCACATTTAAAAAGCCTTTAAAAATAACTAATTCAGCTTCATAGAACTGCTGTAAAGAAGGTTATCAAATGTGTCACACTGCACATGTTTCACACCTATGTTCAGTCTTTGTATGTGTATGTCAGACAAACAATGCTTTATTTTTCTCTTTCTAGCTGAGCTGACAGAACACTGACAATTTGGTAAGTTGCATTTTTTTTTGTGGGAAGGCATGCAAAGCAATTGGGAAAATGATTCAATGTGATGACCCTCTGAATTCCTGTGGGACTCCATTTTGAAAACATACTTTTTTCTACTTTCACATTTTTGGACAAAATTAAAGGCTATGTTCCAATTTCAATTCCCAGTTACTGCTGTGTAAAACTAGACTAACTCCACCAAAACCGTGGGTATTACACTAGATTTATGCTGCTCTGAGATCAGAATTTGGACAGCAGGCTTTGTGGTCAGTGCTTGACTATAAACCTTTTCAATTCGAGGGTTTTGTAATCATGTCTCCCAGAATTCTTTTCAGATGAACTTCAGAAGATACTTCAAACAATGCTGCATTTTTCTTTTAATAATATGTATTTTGTCTAATGAGTGAATGGAAATGTAATCTTAGAAGTACAAACTACAATAAGGCTAGAGAAAGGAACCAGGAAGACTCAGATACTTTAACTTGCTCTTTTGCCAATATCTGTATTTGAATCTGCTAAGCCAGTGCTAAAAATGGATTTGCCCTTCAAAATTTTAATGAACTGATCAAATTAAGTTCAGTTCAAAAATGGATAAAGTGACTTTTTATGCTTGCTTGGCAGGGTTTGCACTGAAGAACCTTTGAGTAGGACCAAAAATTTGAGGGCCCTTGAGTTGCACCATCCCTCAGGTCTTGGTCATGTACCACAGGTCTCTTTCACCTACCAGTCCTCCTCCTCCCAGCTGCTATTTCACCTCTTGTGGTGTTCACCAACTGGTTGTGCAGGTGATAGCCCCACCATAGGGATCTGTTCCAGTACTTCCTTCCAGCATCAAAAGTCTCTGTCTCCAGCCCACTCGGAGACATTCCTCCCATAGCAGGTGAAAAGCTGACTCAGTACACCTACACAATCTCTTGCTTCTTAACACCAACTTCTAAATATGGATTTGGGTACTGAGGAAAAAAAAGGAAACCATAAAAAACACTCAACACCTCTCCCCTTCCTAGTCTCAGCTTCCCTTACGTTTCCAGAGTTGCAATCAGATAGCCTCAGTTTCTTTAGTAAGGCAAAGGGTGGTACAAAAGGTTGAATATAAGAGGGTACTTTGGCTTCCTCTGGACAGGTTAGAGGCCTTCCACCTGTTTAAATTGACCAGAATGGAGAGTACCATGTACATTATTATTAACTCTATTTAAGCCCTGGTACCAACAGTGGCAAGAGCAACAATTAACATTGTGTCAGGCATAATGAAAACATCCAGCCATACCAGTGTGCATTAATCATCTATCCACTAGTCACATGGATCTGGAAGCAGTGTCCATTTATTCTTAGGCATTGCTACCAGTAAGAGTTGTAATCAGTAATGTCCTGCTCCTCTCCCAGATGCTGGAGGAGGCAGTATCATACTGCCTAAGGACAAAAGTGCCCTAAGGACTGCAGCCCAGCAGCAGCTGCTGCTGCTCCTGTTCTGTGTACAGAGTCACAGAATTATAGAATAAACCAGGTTGAAAAAGACTCTTAAGGTCATCAAGTCCAACCATTGCCGCAGGATTGCCAAGGCCACCACTAAACCATGTCACTAAGGGTCTCATCTACATGCTTTCTGAACACTCCCAGAAACAGTGATTTCCCCACTGCCCTGGGCAGCCTGTTCCAATGCCTGAGAACCTTCTCTATTTTTCCTAATATTCAAACTAAATCTGCCCTGCTGCAACCAGAGGCTGTTACCTCTTCTCTTATCAGTTCTTACTTGGGAGAACAAACCAACACCTCCCTCTCTCCATCCTCTTTCAGGTAGTTGTAGAGAGTGATTAAGGTCCCCCTGAGCCTTCTCTTCTCCAAACCCCCAGTTCCCTCAGCCATTACTCATCAGACTTGTTGCTCCAGTCCCTTCACCAGCTTTGTTGCTTCAAGTCTTCACAAAGTGCTCCCTAGATCTAGTGTTTGCAGTAGAAGTAGGCAGCTTGGATGGTTTCTGGAAATCACCACCTACTTTTATTTTAATTTCAGATCTTAAAAACCAAACCAAACCCAACACTTCAAACTGAACTTTAAGCTATTAAAAATATGCAGATAACAGTGCAGCCTGGATTCATATAAATTATCATAGAAACTTGAGCTATTTGACATCTAAGCTTTTTCTGGAAGTTTCACTGCTACCCCAGTCAGTCTCCCAACATACTCTGCTATGCCATAACTTAGTGTCAATGGTTTTGACAGAAGTTGAATGAATCATGGGAAAGATTAGAGAATATCACTAACACAGAAAATGTAAGAGCTGTATTGGACACACACCACCAGGAATGGAGGATTTCAGGGAGAGGGGTAAGTGTAATGCCTATTGTGAAATGTCCTGTCTCCATTCAGCAATCACTTCTGTGGCTGAGAGAACAAACCTGAGACACTGAGCTTTGCGTTCAGCCAGAGTCTGACCTGACTTATACATGTTCACAAAATTTAAGTGAATTTGAATTAGTCTTTTATTCTTCATATATTCTAACCTAGATACTCTATTTAAGCCCTGGCATAGGCTCTTTTATTCATACGTTCAAATATTAACATAAACAAGGTGACATATAACTAAGCCATCACATTTTAGTTGGCTGTGCTGAAAATTTACCTTTTAAAGACCACAAAGCATCTTACCACGCAGTGCAAGCTAATCTTCACTGGTGTCTTTTCTAAATTATGGATATTTATTTAGATTCTATACAGCTCACATCTACCCTGTGGAAATAGCTGGTTTCCGAGTGCATTTTAATCTGAGGTATTGTTGAATAGCCTCACAATTTTATTTACTTTGTTGTGACCTGTTTCCTTCACCATTTCTTTTTTCTCCCTTGGGAAATCTACACTTACACGTGACATCTGTCACCTATCCAGTTCTTGGGAACGAAAGCTGATGTTGCAATAGTTTCCATCCATATGTCGAGCTGCCTGTCAACCTGTGCTCATCTCTTCCTCACACCTTACTTTTCGTTTTATGAGAGCGGTCTGCTCTGTGTCTCACTGCAGGCAATGGGGTAAATCCTTTGACTACACCTAGTAAGGCTGCAGCTTGCACACTTCTCTCCCAGGGATGTACTGTCAGGGCAGCTCCGCAGGGAAGGCCATGGTTCCAGCAAATACGAAGCAGTCTGTGCCTCTAGGCAAGAAGAATGTGAAGCATCCTACTTTGGCTAGTTTACACTTACTGCTGTTAGCAGACCTAAAGGAAACTGGCTGTATGGTAAAGTTTGAATTAAAAAAGAAGATATCCAAGTTCATCAGCCACTTCAGTTTGCTTGCAAGGGGAAAGAAGCACTTCAGACTCTCATTAAGATACTGTTTTAAGTGTTTGTGCTTGTTACAGAAGCAGATCTGTGTGCTGCAAGGCATGCTTATTCAACTGAGCCAGCTCACTGCCACAAACTCCCTTTCACAAACTCTTGGATTTCCTTCATGCTTTCTTATTCCTCTCAGGAGAAATACAGCTGCCTCTTAGATGTCAACATTTAGGTATAATGATGATAAATGCTACATAAAAGATGAAGGAATCCAGAGATATGAAAAAAATTGGTCGCTTGCTACCTATGGTGATTAAAAGTTTCATAGTACTTTTTGAAATCATAGGTGTGTTCCAAGTTAACGTGCTGTCAGCTTTACTATATATAGAGCTTTCTAAAGATGGAAATTTTTCCCTTCACTTCCTCTGATCCTTAACTGAGCAGTTTCAGTACTTGCTCAGTCCTATCCTGGAGGTGGTTGGATTATGATACATAACAGCTTTCAACATAGTATCTTCCAACTGCAAATGGTAACACGATTCCATTACAAATCATACCTTATGCTCTTATGTACCTTCATGCATCTTGCTCACCATTAACCTTCTGCCACAGCAATTACTAGAACATTTTATTGTGGCTGTTCTTGTCACATCCCAAATTCAAAGGCAGGGTAGCACAGCCATAAATCAAGGAAACTGTGATATTGAACAGGTCAGTAGAGTTTGAGATGGATAAGTGTGAGATGTTGTGGAGCTGTTTGCCAGGGCTGAGCTGGAAATGTCCCTGTCAAGGCAGATTAAGGTGTTGTGGGAGAAAAGAAGCACATTCTCCCTCACACTCCAAAGATTTGACTTTCCTGCTGCCCTTTCCTATGTGGTTCTCTCATCATGTAGATGTTTGGTTGTAAAGTTTATAGTACTGAGTGCCCATCCTACCCCTTAATTACCCCAAGGCCCAAGACAGCTTAATCTTCTCCTGGCACTTAAGGGAGCTTAGGTTCCCAGAAATGTCACAAGGTCTCATCAGCAAGGCTGATGAAACTTGCAGACTTCATGATTATTTCACATACTCATCGAGGAATGGACTGTGAAGTGGTTTTGTTGCTCAAATCATGTTGTAGTCTGAGCGATGCTGACCCTGTCAAGAGCTAATTATAGTTCTCCGAAGTACGCAAAGGAAACAGAGCTAAAATTAAAAACCGATGGTATGTACATGCTACTGGTGGAATAACATTCATTTCCCTCTGCTGTCATAACAGGGAAATAAAAAATATCACCATTTCATAGGTATCAGCCATAACATGCTTCCTATCTCCAGTCTTCATGCCTGTGTCCTTTTGCTTACAGATAGTCAGAAATTTCTCAGCAGTGACCCTTTTTCATTGTTTTTCAGTCTTCACCATTTTTCCTACCATTTTTCTGCTGGTGTTATTCTTCCTGTTTTCTCTTGAGGCATTCTGTTATCTATTCAAAGCTTCATATTATTTCCTCCCTATTCACTCATGCTTATTTTAGCTTCTTTTTCCTTCCTCTTACTTTTTCTATCAACTTCCTATGAATCCTATGTCCTCCTTGCTTTCCTCCACACTTTAGCCAGTTGTCTACTCAGAAACCTCTAATATTTGGCCATTATGGTGTGAATGTAATTCATCAGAAACATCTAGAAACCAGAACAATTTCAGCCTCATAAAGAGTGTCCTCATACAATGATGAAAATTGCAGCATTTGCTACTACTTTTGACATTTTTCACTAAAATAGATAATCAGTTCCCTGACTGGAGGCAGCACATGAGGAGAAGTGGGGCATGAGGAAAGAAAAGCCACCAGGAGGGGCGGCAGTGACTCTCTAACCAAATCTGAGCCTGCAGGAATGACTTCTGCTGGTCTGAACTGATGAGGAAATCATGGCCAATATCAAGGTGTCCTCTTTGAGCCTTGTCATTGTCAGTATATACAAGAGGAAACTGAGCTCAGACCAAGGACACTAATTTCTCAACTAAAGCTATGAGTATTCAGTACACTGTTTCTACTTTTGTCCAAGCTCCAGACAAGACTTCTTCCTGGCTAGAGTTAGAGAAGTGAGCTTGTCCTGCTCCAATAACAAACCATGTCAAACTTACAGTGACTTTGCTGTGGGCAGGCTAATAGTAGAATGCACACATTACTCTCTCCATGGTTTCTGCTTTTCTTTCTCCTCTACATCTCTGCACTACCTTCTGCCTGTTGCCTATGTTTATCCATTTCTGGCTGTGAAGATCAAAAATGTAGAAGCATCAGAATGAAATAAATGTGAGGATGTAGAGGGCAAATAAAGCAAATCAGAACATTAGTAACTAGAAATCTGTCTTGTACTCTATATGGTTACTGCAAGATAAATCATGCCCACGTGAAGGAGGTCCACCTGAATTTAAGATTAACTGTTCTCTTTCTGTAGTTTGGTCTTACATTGCAGAACTTCAGTGTTTTCTTCCTGCTGCCCCATTTCATTGGGACTGCAAACCTCCATTAAATCCCACAGATATTACAAATATTTCTACAGGGGCTTACTGTCTGCCTTTGAAACAGAGAGTGCAAAAGTTTTTTATAGCATATGGCTATATTGCCTCTGGATACCCTGGTACTATAACAGAGAAAACATACATGGTTCATTTTGCACAACAAGCAGCAGAGTACTTTCCATCTCGGCTGTGTTCAACAGGATTCAGCACTTGTCAGCAGTCTGTGGAGCTTCCTGCAAAATCCCATGAAATTTTGGAGAAGAATACAAGGTTTTATCAAAATTGTTAAAATAGCCTCATGAAAAGCATATTACTCTCTATGAAAATTGATGGAAACTGTTGGTGTTCCTTCTACCATGCTTTTAATCCCTTGCAGCTTTGCACCTTGCAGACATGCAGAAGTAGCTGAAACAGAAGAAAAAGAAAATGGGTAAGTAAGCATAAAATATATTCATATGGGCCAAAACTGCAACTTTCTCCATCCATGGCAGATACTTAAAATGCAAATTTAGGAAACTTTATAATTTTTATTTATTTTTTAATTGTTTTTTAATAAAATTCCATGGTTTGATCCAATCCTTTTCTGCCATCAACCAGTTTCCCAGGCCTCAAGCAACTAAGGATGCACTCAGTAGATCTGTTGGGAGTGCTATAAGGTACAACTCATCCCAAAGTGTCAGTATCCTGAAACTTGCAAATGTTATATTATTATATCCACAGCCTAATCTCAAAGGTTTCTCTGTAGCTACTATATCCTGTAGAATGTCCTGTGTGTAGATAATAATAAACCAAGAAATATAAACAATAAATAATAAACAATAATACCTAAATTACAGCTGCATTTCTGTAGCTTATTGTATGACCCTCAAAGGAGCTTTAGACCACCCAAGAGGTCCATAGGACTATTAGCTCCTTTCAGAAAAGAAGGCAAAATAGAATTGGGCTCACCTCCCCTCAGCATTCATCAACCAACAATCCCAAGCAAGAAAGCCTGGAAATACGGATCATCCTTAATCTACTGCTCTGTGGATGCATATTGCTAGAGATGCAGGAAAGTTCTTTATCTTGGAGAAAAAAAAGACACATAATTTTCAACAGTGAACTGTGCAATGTGTGTATGATGGGGAGGGGGGAAGGTATGTCTATTTCTCAGGGGTCCTGAAATGATGACCAAGATGGCAAACCCATATATGTTTTATGTCTCTTTACATATATACGTATGAAATTCCTAAGGAGTCTGTACATGTTCAGAAAACAATAATATAGAGGTCTGTGCCTTGAAACAGACTGAAATAAATGTATTGGCTGACTTCCCACTAGGAAAAGGGTCTTGAGCTAGACATTGGAGAGACATCAATTTGATAGGTGGGGCACTCAGTAGATAAAGAACTGGCTGGATGGCCCCACACAAAGAGTTGTGGTCAATGGCTCAGTGTCCAGCTGGAAGCCAGTGACGAGTGGTG
>JBAFWW010027034.1:0-11730 GCA_036873685.1 Agapornis canus
ATGAAGCCTTGGGTGCCATGGTTTAGTGTGAGGTGTCCCTGCTTATGGTAGGGGGATTGGAACTGGATGATCTTAAGGTCTTTTCCAACCCTAGGTATTCTATGATTCTATGTTCTTCTTGAATGAGTTAGAAATCTCTGTAAGCTGGCATCTTGCTAAAACTATTCCCACTGCCGTGTTTCCCCATGGCAGCACTGTAATGTAACCCATTACCGCAAAATGGGCACCAAAGCAACACCCATTTACATGCCTCGGAAAAATCAGTGCTAAAGGGGCTCTGTCCTTAGTACAGATTTCACCTTACTAACATTAATCTATGACCAAATAAGATGTGGGTAAACATGCAAGGTTTAAGCTTGCTGTCTCTTCTCCTAGAGGATTATGATTCAGCTCATTTTCTGAGAAACCCAAGCAGGCTTTCTGCTCAACAGTCAGGAACGCCTATCTGAGTGGTTACATCCATCCTTTCTTCTTTTGCTCTCTCTTGATTAGGTTTTCTCTGCTGGTTTAGCTCCCAGAACTGGTTTGTTGCAGGATGAGTTGAGTGCAATTGTCAGTGTTAGGGAGGAGATGGGAGGAAAGCCCAGAGGGACAGCCCCACTCCTGGTCAGTAGCAAGTGATTATAATCTAATACAACAAAACCACATGAAAAGGCAGCCAGGGAAGACGGCTTCACAAGTGCTTCTCTCTGTTGCCTGCCAAGTGTCCTTGGGATTATGGACACACAGGTATGAACCAAGCAGAAAGATTAGGCAACAAGTAAAAACCCCAGGCCTAGTAAAGTCACAGTCCAAAGAGTCCAATTTCTCCTCCACCACAGAGCTAGATGCTTAGGATGGAATGGTTAGAGATACAATAGTTACTCCTTTCCTTCTCTACATCTCCACTGCATTTAAAGTTCAGGTGGGTCAGGCAGGGTCTGCTCAAGATGCAAGTTATACCTAGTCTTCAGCAGGATAACAGCAAAGATCTCAGTTTAATATTCAAATAGAAATCCAGTTAATTACATTTCTTGGCAGTCATTACCCTTTTCACACCAACTGTCAAGATACTTGTAACTACAACATGGAAAATCAGTTTAAGTCCCTTAAATAAGCAAGCTTCACCTCATCACCAATGTGACATTGCTATAGACAAGTCTGGAGCCTCTAATACACATGTATTTCCTTAACTGTAGTCACAGAAATGTTTACAGAGTAAAAGCTTTTAGATTATTTATAGTAATGCAAAGCCTTATGTATTAAGCACAGTACAAATGAAGATTGCTGTAAGAACACTCAAATAGTACCCTCGACACAAGTGACCTTTGTACAAGCATCCATTTATCCTTAAGTCCTTATGGTACCATCAGCTGCTGAAACAGCAACTGTTTGACAATACCTGACACCACATTCTCAGCTGGAAGCCTCCAAGCTTTAAACTACACCCACCTGGGCTTGCCAGCATGTCCCAGCTCTTCTTACCAGCTTGCTCAGGAGGATGGATTCCTTTGGATGTGACCCTTGAAGTAATAACGCCTAGCTTTGAAAGAGTACCAGAGTTTAATGGAAGGGAACAAGTGCTGATGCAATCTATAGCCACAATGCTTCTGGAATAAACAACCTCCATCCCCAGTTTTAAGCATGTATTTACATCCAGCCACTATGAAGTGAAGCATTTCACCATTGCTGTGAAATCTAACATCAGAGGTTGAGGGAATCTGCTCAGGGGTCAGGCCACAAAGGTAGTTCAAGACTAATTTCTACAGAAAAAGGTCATTTGTTTTCAGGAAGAGGCAGCAGAAAAGCATCCAACCTTTCCACTACACAACACTCTGGTATTTTTTAAACAGGTTTTGAGAGAAAATGCTTGAGATAACAACGTGAACTCAAGGCAAAACCCTAAATTTCAACAAATGAGGTTTTGTTAAGTAAAACCTGTTAATATCAGTGCTGCTTGGTATGACTGCAGATATGTCTGACAGGTGATTTGTCAAGACACGGTATTTTTACAGGTCTGAGAAACAGCAACTGTCGCATACAGAGCCTACAAAAAGTCCTGGGAATATTCATGTATGTTTGTGTTAAGTTTAAGTTTTCAACAATTCAGTACCTTTACACTTGCGTATTTCCCTGACTTGCTCCCTTGTCTACAACAATCACTGCTGAGACAAGATTAACTCTCAGGCAATTAGTAAGCAGAGGAAAGATGAGAATAAATGTTTCACAACAGCCATGTACACATGACTCTCCAGCTTGATGTAATCTTCGGATTTCTATGTTACATGCACATCCCTCCCTCCTCAGTCATCATCTACTTTCTCTTCAGTGGTACTCAGTCATAATTCTCTGAGAAGCACAAGTGATGAGTCAATGATAATTCAGTGACAATTACACTGTTTTGTAAATGCAATCGATTGACAGCTGGCTGGGACTTTATTTACACATGATACACTCTGAACCTTGTACCAGCCAAGTTTTAAAGCAAGAAACACTTTTCCCAACAAAAAGCGAGGTGGGGATTTGGGCAAGAATCACTTTTTAGGTTTGGATGACTGGCTCTCATCAACAGATATCCCACACACACTTCTAGACTGGTGTAAGTTCCATTCACAGGAAGAGGACCAGAACAGATTTCTGATGGGCTTATTAAAGAGAAGAAAAAAAATAAAAGGTTTAAAAGTCAACCTAGTTAAATTGGCTACAGTTTTGTTAAGGTTTCAGTTACAGAGTGGAGAATCTTGACCTTTCTGAGCACTGCCACTGCTTTCTCATCCAACTCGGTGCCCTTATGCAGTTGGATTAGAAAGTCCTTTCTCAATCAATTCTTCGTGTGTTGACCACACAGTATCTAAAATGTGGCAGGACTTAGTTAAGATGCAAAGGTCCAGAGAGGTGCCTGCTCAGCACAAGTAAAACCAGCTCTCACAGTATTTTACATAGCTAGTTTGCACCACACTACACTACAGAAAATAAGCATTGCCCACACCAATCCAGACTGGCTCTGTGTCAGGACCATATTGCCTTAAGTATTTCTCAGCTTCCTCTTCTAAATGAGATGAAGGCTGAATTTGCTTCTTCAGCACTCACCATACCAGGAAGACCACTCTTGGCGAAATCTGCATAGCCAAAACCAGCTAGTGTAGGGTCAGAAGCACGCACTTGGCACAGCCTAAAGTACTCAAGGAGATGATGACTTATTAAAATCGCAGCTAGATCAATTCCTGCTTGATACCATCAGACTATGCCACCATAACATGATTGATTCTTCAAGACATAAATGATCAAGTGGCATCAGCTGTGCCACTGGGATGACACACCTGTGACAGGAACAGATGAATGAGGAAGAATGCTGGGTAACACGGAAGAGTCCCCCAGCTTAGATGCGAAAGACCTTCATACCTAATTTTGATCTTATTACTCATCTGCCACAACTGCAATGGACAGGTTGCCTTCTCTTGATTCCTCTAGTCTACAGTGGAGCTAATGTAGAAAGGTCAAACTGAATCAATATGCTGATCCTCCCAGCAGTGGATTTTCAATACAGCCCCGTTACCACACAGTGGAAATAACTGAGGTAAGTTTAGGAGATGTAATTATCTGTAACTTTTCCCCATTAAGCCCTGTAACTCTCTCAATGAGAATTTAAGATCATACATACTTCAACTTCTAATAACTTCACAAGAGACAAACAGTAGAACAAGCCACTCACATTTTGTACTATCAACAAATAAATGCTGGAGAGCAAGTTTTTGGATCCAGCTATTACCTCTAATTACACCTACCTCTATGAATAAATGAAAACTAGTTTGCATTTTTTTCCCTGATCATTAGCCTCATTTACAGAAGTGTTATGAGGCCACTTCTTTATCCATTAGCGTGAATTAAGCGATACCCTGCTGGGCACAGCACTGTTCAGACATGCTGACTGCGGAGCAGCTGCTCTCCTCCTTTGGTATTGAATGTTGATTAGCATCATAGCACATGACACACTGCAGGGCATATTGTGTGTCAAACTACGACATACAACATTTAATGAGAACCCAAAGCAAATCCCATCGTTTAGAAAGCCAATTTCTGCTCCAAACAGCAAGGCAATAATTAAGCACATGGTCTGTCTTGGGGAAGGCTAAATCCCTCAGACAGGAGGCATTCTGTTTTTGGGACAACACTGACTACCTTAGGCAGAGCTGTATATTTTCTTAGTTATTCTCAGCAGTAGCCAGTGCACCCATTGCCAAATAATCAAATCTAGTGACATTTCTTCAACAAGATACTTGTACTTTACCCTTGCAATTCTAATCAATGAAACCTTCTGTGTCAGTAGACGTATACAGAACATTTGAGGAAAGACACAGCAGCTATGAAAGCAGAGTGCACAATACAAATTCAGGTCCTTGAATATGGATCAAGGTTTAGTATCACCTTCCTGCAACTACCAACAGACCTCCAGCAGAATCTTTACATACTCTTTCAGATGAGGACAGCTGACAAAGTATGTAAAGACGTACCTTGTCCTGCAAAGATGCATTACTGATCTGAACTCTACTTTGACAATACTGTGAAATAGTGCAACGTTGTATTATAAGCACTTCATTACCTTGTCATTATTCAGTAGAGGCAAAGCTTTTCACAACAGTGGAGAAATTCATGCCACACCGTTCAGAAATTCTAGTTATTTTACAAGAAAACGTGTTTCATGGTAACACAAGAATGCTGAAAACACTGCTGCCTCAAGTTATCTGCAAAGCACCATGCACAAAACACTGACAACGATCAGCTTAGTTTGTTCTGAATGACTCCAACTTGATTAGTAAAGGTTTTGGTTTCTCCAGGAGAGCAATGCAGCAACAGTATCCACCTTTCCAGCCAAATAACGTGTTTTGCCCTGCATGGTGCTCTCTTGCTCCTAGGCACCAATGTAAGTAAAACAGGGGAATGCCTATGGGGAGAGCAGGCCAAGTTCAGACACTGGAGTTGATCTAATTACTCTCATACATCTGTTTCAAAGAGCAGAGCTAGAACCCTCATATGAGAAGGGTTAGAAGAAATTAGACTTCATTAATCAGAAGAATGATGAAAAAGCATAACACAACCCACTCCTTTTTCTCTCCTGGTCACAATACAGTCATGTTGCAGGAAAACATCATATGATTAATACACAAGGGGTCAAAAAGTTTTACATCTACACCACTTTCCATGGAAACAGCTAAAAAGAGATATGAAGATAAAGGGGGAAAAAAATATCACAGAAGGTCTCCAAATTGCATGCTCTCTTTCTTCTTTTCCTACAACTCAAGGGCACAAAGATGTGATGGACAGAAACCACTTCAGAGGGTAGGCTTTATATTAAAAGGGGTCTTATCTTTTAAGCTGAGAACAGACCTAAACCTGAGAAACAGACTGAGGTCACAGCAGGGATCTTTATGAACTAGGTTCCTGGTTTTGATGGCTTCAGCCTTCCTCCCATGACCTCAGTGACAATGCTTCAGTGAAGAGTTAGAGATGATGCTACCTTTCAACACTACTGTAAAGTTGGGCACTGCTGCTTTATTTCTGGGTAGACCACTGGTCACAGTTGAGTCTCAGAAAGGATTACTCACTATAACACTGCCTCATCCCAGCTCTTGGTTTTAAATCCTAGATTAACTTCTTATGTCCTATGTATGCATAATAACCTGTGTATTTATCCTGTAGGTGTGGAATGGTGTTCTGGGGACTCCTGGCCCACGGTGTTCCCTTTGGAGACACCAGGAAGGAAGCCCCTAACAGACTGGGTGGACATCTGTAGTGTGCAGGTCACACTGAGCACTTATACTAGAGGACAGTGCTAAGAGCCTTCAGCCCCCACCCCACCCAGCATGAGTCCTCACCCCAGGGAAGCACTCATGCTGGAGCACAGGTTGGGAGAACCAGTGAGGCATGAGCTATGAGCTTTGGGTGCAGTTGCAGCTTCCGCAGTGCCAAATACAGCCAGCCAAGAGGCACTTCAAGTACCTCGACCCTCCTCGAGTGGAAGGACACTCCAGCCATGTCTGCACTAGTAAATTAAACTGGGTCAGGGCACAAGCTCAAGACACCATTTCACCAGTGGTATGCCCTATGGTGTGATTTTGAGCAACCAGCACTACTGGACAGTGTATGGAATATTGGAAAGGCCATGGACCATTCCTACCAGGTGGGCCAGAAACGAGTTGGGTTTGGATTTCATCACAGTGCTCCAGTGCTATTTCAAAGAGGCTTTGAACTACCCTGCCCATGCTTTCATGTAGTACCTCAATGCACACAACACACATTGTCAGCTCCCTGATGAGTATTTCAGTCACACTGAATGGGAAAAAAAGGCAATCCACCAAACAGCAATGTCTCTGCAAAGGGCATGTGTGTGGTGAGGCACACAGTGCAGTGCAGCTATGGGAAAGGGCTATGCAGCTTGGATTTGGGCAGCCGGGCACCTGGTCTCAGGAGCAGGGGACCAGTTACTGCTAAATGAAACACTGCCCAGGCAGATGTAGTCTTGGGCTTCTGAGGAGTCTTCCACTAACCTTAATAAACATTTAAAATGTGGAATGGCAAAATAACTGCTGCCTTCCCAAAATCTTTAGGCTTACATAAGTTTCCTTATAAAACAGAATGATAGAACCATGATTTACTCCAACCCAAGTGCAAACTTCAATGCAAAACATTTATGTTTTAAAACACTTTCAGAAAATCATCCATCATTTGGAAACTTTTTGATAGAGTCCAATTGTTAATAAAAATAGCTTTTAACTATATCCATTTGAGAAGCAAATGCAGAAAGACCATTGTTACAAGACTGGAAAAGAAACAAAATTACATTTGAAAATACTTTTTGGAGTTCCAATGCATTTTTTCTTAACACGTTTTAGACTTACTCTAGTTTACAGTAAATGCAAAGGAGCAAAAAGACTTTCAGTGTCATTCACACAGATATTCATTTCAGAGGATACCGCTGTTTTCAATCATGTTTAACAGTGTTAATTTTTCCTCATTATCAGCAAAACAAAGTAAGTGCATGCTGAGGATAAGGAAACAGCTTTGTTTATCTTCAAAATCATGTGCTTACCAGAACTAAAGCATGTATTTGCCATATGTCAGCCTCTGCCCCCCTCCTTTAAATTACAAATTCATTAATATAACACAGTGGTGCTATATTGTTAGCAAGAATAAAGCACATTTTAAAGAGCAATTAAGTGGGATAAAACTACTTGGAGGGAAAGGTTTTGCACTGCAGCAGTGTCTCAGGGAGACCAAAGGGGAAACCTGACACGAAAGAATGTCAGCCTGAACTTGATGAATTTGTACCCAGAGCAATGTGTCCCGTCCCCCACTGCAACGGCAGCAGCTTCCCACATCACTTCGCAGTACCATTCCTCACAGTTTCCTTTTGTTCCACATGTTGTCCATGAGATGGATCTGTTCAGATTGATGCATTTAATAGAGCCATGTTTTCCCTGTTATTGTCCCAAACTTCCCAACTCAAACCATCTGCACTTATGTGTAGCTTGCCAGAGACTGCTTCTTTGCCAAACAGATTGTGCAGGATGAATATGCAATGTCCCAGTCCAGAACATGCAAAGCCAACTCCGCTCCCACAGACAACAGCAGCTTTGCCGCAGGACCCATGCTGTGGTTTCCTCCGATGGTCACACTGACAATATCAATAGTCCAGGACAGGGACATAGCAAGGCTCAAAACCAGGTCAAATCTGAGTTTTAGTTTTCTTCTTTCTGCTTTTCTGGCACTGATATTTGAGACAAGAAGTCTAATGGTTCAGGTTTATGGCTTAGAAAGAAAAGCCTTGAAAAGCTTGATCTCTGCTTTAAATGAAAGCAGATTCTCACTTGCACAGAAGAAGCCTAGTGCTTAACAGTGCTTTGCTGGCAAACGCTGTTATGCTGTTAAGACAAATGTTACATTTTTAGAGACAAACATATCTATGAGGTTTAAAGTAGAAGAGAATATTTATTTCTACAGTGAAACGAAAACAAAGGACTGTGCAAACGTAAGAGTGAAAAAAATGTTATATATATTCTACAAAGATGCTAAGTATATCCTCACAACTCCTTTACCTTGGGAGTTAGGATGCTCAGCAAGTTCAGCTCTTAAATCAACATACATTTATTATTTAAGTTATATTGTCATTGCTTCCTTTCTGTTCTGTGAGAGCACGGCACAGCTATTCCAGGCTTCCAAGCTTGGAAGCAGCATCTTTAAAGCATGAATATTACATTACCCACATGCCTACTAGACTAGAGAGAAAACACTTCTGCTCCATAGAAAGACTGACAACTCTAAACATGCTACAATAAAAAGCAAGACCTGATAAAAATTCCATTACTTGCTTATCTGGAGGGATTCTTCCCAGTTCAAAGGGTCAATTTCCCAGCAGGGCACCAGTGCTTATCAGCTAGCTCTGCTGAGCCTTTCAATTGCAAAGAGAAGTGTTGCTTCCAACTGGCATGACAATGGCACTATTAAACAGGCACTTCAAAGATATAGATGCTGTAAATGCTTTGATTTTGCCAAGTTCTCTATGCCATCAGTATCCAACAGACTTTTTCATGCAGAGGTCAGTCTTCACTAGGCAAATGAAAAGCAGGTAATAAAATAAGTCCTGTGAAATGCAGCAGATCTATCACATGCCTCTGTTCCTGAAACAGGTCCTCATGTTTTCCTAGATACACAAAAGAGAAGTGAGACTACTACAGCATGAACTTCAACTAACTTGCCATAGCAGGGAACCAGGGCCTGGAACTTGCTTATATCCCACAGACCTGCAACCTTCCTTCCCGTGGAAGAAAACACACTGACAGCAGTATGGCTGAGGAGAAGCTGCAGGAATGGGCATTCAGAAGACAAGATTTATTGATTAGCTGCTTGGATGACACCAGCCTGGATTCATTCTAAGCTGGCCACATAGACAGGAGAGCCAGTACTCCTGCAGATGATTAAAGGGACACAGGGCTTGTTTGTTACCTTGCCATATGAAATGAAGTTGAGGAGACTGGGCGCAGTCGGTGTGGACACAATGGCCAGTTATCACAGGATCATGTGCTATTGATCACACATGTTAAGGTGCATATGCAACCATCCAACATCTGCCAGTTTGCATCAGCACTGGATGCATGTACTTTTATCTACATCTTAGATGACCAGCCTCAGACCTCTCCCAGCATTTGATCTGTGACCTTTCCTTGTACATAAACTATGTGTTTTAAAGTAAAACTCCCCTGCCCCGAGAGCAAGAAATTTGCACATCATTAAACTCTTAAAACTCTCTTTCACTTCTTTCCACTTTCTCTGGAGCAACGTCCCGGAGTCCCAGCCCTGTTTTTCCAGGCCAACCATCTGCTTGGATGGAGCAGCATCCTTTGGAAAGAGTTCTGCAATCTTTTTCGTACGTCTGCAGTGCAGTTCCTTCGACCTGTTAGCTTGTAACCTCTGGGACACCAGTACTAAGATGTGCCAGGAAAGACTGCAATAGTAAGAAGCTTCATTTTCATGTGAATGAGGATGTGACAGGAAGCTTTTCAATCCCAAACATTTCCTGTCTGATCAACAGGCCACAGTTTACAAACGTGATCCACAGCAAACAAAGTCCATCTACTCTAAAGCATGTCTGCTGAAAGCACAGACACACTGATTAAGTTAAGCTTCAATTCTAGAAAGCAGTTTAAATTCAGATAGGGGCTAGATTTACTGAAGGCATTATCCTTTTTCCAGTTACTCTAGCTCCCTTCAGATGGGAAAAGGAAATACTCACTTGGACCTCCCATGCCTGGTTTATGCAAGCATGGTTAAGAAGGGAATGGGATAGAAATGAAAGCTATTGTGTTATCACATCCCACTAAGTTACACCATACCAGCAGAGCCATGCATACTTTGGACCTATCCCAGCAGCAAAGCTGTAAGAGCACTTTTTGCCAACACACGACACCTTGCAAAGACTGCAGTTCCCTCACCTTAGCCTGCAGGGAACACAAGTATTCATTCCCCAGTGCATGCCAGTAACACAAGGCACGCTGTAGTTTTAATAGAACTGACCAGGGCAAAATAAACCCTGAATCTGCACTGCTGACAGTGGGCACAGCATGCAAGTTAAAAACAATTTTGTCTTAGGGCTTTATTCCATCCCAGCTAACATTTCTATATCCTCTCCTTCCATGCCCCAGGCAGCAAAGAAGTATATCTTGTGGTTGTGACTTGCACACAGGTAGTCTCTCTTCCTCTCTTTTGTCCTCTTCCTCCCACCTCCCTTCTTTTCCATTATCTTTCAATTAGTCATGGGAGTACAGCAAAGCACACAGTTCTCTGATCCCTTAGATGATCTTTTATCTACAAACATTAGTACCTGCCTTTTCTCTAGGAGGAGCAATCTTTTCAGAAAGAACCTGCTTTCCAAAGAAGAATGAAGGCAACAAAATTAGGTAGGAGTTGTTATAAATATTCATGCTAACAACTCCTAATAAAAACACCAGCCTTGTTTCCATCTGAAATATGCAGAAAGGACTCTCTCAAAGCTTAGAGGCAAGAAATTGTGTGTAAGTTTACCAAGTGAGTACTGCTATGCTTTAACACAACCAATGTGTACACCAGCAGTCCCTCCCTCTACAGATGCCCAGTTTCTTTAGCCCACAACACTTGAGTGTCAGAGGCACCCTGTACAGAAAAGTTTTTGTGCCTCTGTAAACATGTTGTTTCCACTTTCAAACAGAAAGCATTTCAATACAAACCCAAGCACTTTGGCCCCATCAGCTGTACCTCCCCAGCCACCCACTACCATGCTTTGCTAGAAGATTCTTTAAGCCTGTCACAAAGGAAGGGCTTTTTTACTCCAGTAGTTGCCAGGGATCATGCAGCCATTTCCCTCCATTAGCAGTTAGATGAAACATATTAATTTCTCCCTTTAGAAGAAATTCTAAGCTGGTATTACTGAAAAGTGATCCATAATCCCCAGAGATCTACCAATGTTTAGCAGGCTTTACAGGAAGAAAAAAGCTAGTGTTAAGACTCCAGGTTTAGGAAGTACTACATGCTCTCCAGAGCCATGAGTTTTCCACCTATAGTGCATACATCTGTTTAAAGCAAGTCATTTTCAGGGCATTTAATCACCTTGCCACCGTGCATTGGTTTTGGCAAGTTTTCTAGTGGAAAGCTATGGGCCAGCAGGCTAAGATGCAGTGATTTCTAACTTAGGGAGAACAGTTAAGTTATGCCACTCTTCCAAGGCATACAGAAGTGGGAACCTGACTGACAAAACAGCTCTATCACAAAAAGCTTACTTAAGACCTCATCAGCTAATATCTAGATGATAACACTGCTTTATCTTCAGTACAACCTGTCACTTGTAACTTTACTTGAGGAAAAAGAAAAAAACATAGAAATAAGATTTCACAATGTTCAACTTACCTTGAAATATCTTTTTACTGGACCAAGGTACAGCAGCATTTATTAAAAATACCACATGCCTAACTTTCCAGTATAACATATAAGCAAGCCAGGATAACGCTGGAAACAGGACAAAGCAAGATTTGGTATGCAAAGTTTTATCAGAAATGGATGGATTAGGCTTTCTAAACTAGCCTGACCAATTTGGAGGCCTTCTACGATGGGGCTCCGGAACTGATGGACACGGGTAGAGCAGTTGACGTCATCTACCTGGACTTGTGCACAGCGTTCGACACTGTCCCACACGACATCCTTGTCTCTAAATTGGAGAGACATCAA
>JBAFWW010027036.1:11105-24464 GCA_036873685.1 Agapornis canus
AAAAAAAAAAAAAAAAAAAAAAAAAAAAAAAAAAAAAAAAAAAAAACAAAAAAACCCCCAAACCTGTAAAACCAGAAACAGCAAAAAAACAGAACTCAGAAAATTATATGGTGGATACAGTAAGGATGCCACTAAGAAGTTCTGTGAATATACAGATGACCTTTAACATGTAGTTGTCTAAAATCATATTCCATAAGAGGAAATAGACAAGAAATGGCCTTCTTGTCTATGGAAATCACTCTTTAAAAGGTTCTTTCAGGCAAGTCTGTAAATGGTGACTGCAGTATTAACTTCATTTTACAGCCTAGACATAAGAGCTGGAAGTGTTGATCCCAGGCAGCTGAGAATGGCAATGACATTTGTTAAACATCAAGCTGGCACCTTTGTGCTTCTCTCTTCCTGTCTTGCAGATTTGCAGGAAGGTTTACATAAACAGTCAAGAAACCATTTCATTATCATTCCTCAAACCTCTCCCTAAACCAGCATTTTGCGACAGCGCCTTGCCATAGGCACAATGGCAATTGAACTCCCATTCTGCAGGGCTGTCTGGGCTGCAGGGCTGCTGATGGCGGGTGCACAGTACAGGGCCACAGCACCCTCCCTCTGCACATGAAACAGGTCATACCCCACAGCAGACACTCTGCCTTCAGAGAGAGGGCCGAGAGGATGGCTTGGATGGAAAGGTAGGTGCCTCAGTTAGAGATGCAACACCCTGCTCCCCAACCCTCCCTCTATTCCTTTGCTCTGCCCATCCATATGCTTTTACTTTTGTTTCCTGCTTGAGCTGAGTCACTTGGGATGGACTTTTCTCCTCAGGGTACTACTTGCTTAGACCTCGGCTACTGTTCTGCATTCTGGTAGTAATGGGTATAACAAACAGGTGTCTTTTTGGCTTTGCTACTGCCATGAGATGTCTCCAAAAGCAGCACCCTGTGCTTTCTGGAAGCCCACTCACTCCTCCAGCACTGGGGCTTTTACTCATCTCACTGGTGGAGCCATGGCCATGGCATGGAGGTAGGCAGAAGCTGCATGTGAAGCAAGGCATTGCAAATGATGAAGTGATCTTCACTGGGAGCAGAGGATATCAGTGGGTATTTCTTGAAGTCCTTTGTTATTGGCAGAGATTTTCAGAGTCCTCATAGGATTCCTGACATTTCCTCATTTCTTCCCATCACATTTGGGGTTTAAGTAAATAAATAAACTCTAAATAGCAGAGGGTAAGTCCAGGAGAATGTTCCAGCTGCCATGATGCAAACTGAGAATGCTTTTGATTTCAGCTATGTTCTGTTTACATTAATAAATAAAGATACAAATCCATATTCGTGAAAAAAAAAATACTAAGGAGCTGCTCTGCCAGAAAATTATTCTCATAACTATGATTGTTTATACTATATTCTTTCTTTACGTAATTTACAATATAATCTCAGTAGAATACTTCCTGTAAATAATTTTTTTATATTGTTATTTTTGTGTCAGAAACAAGAGGAAAAAAGGAGGTACATAGCTGTCATCACATATTATTCCATTGCCTCCCAGCCTTATTGAACAGCAATACAGTCTATTCATATGTTAATTATTTATATTGAAAAAATTCATTATGTACAAACAAGAACTTTTAAATAAAGTAGGCAAAAAAATGTTATCTACGTTTTGGCATCAAGTTAATTGGACTAATTTTTAGATATAAATATATGTCTATTGCTCTGATATGAAGAGTGCAAACACACTTCAGTTGATAGATCTAAATGCTGGACCAGGTCTGATTCTGACACAGAGGGCTAAAACCAGCTTCAGCTGATTTTTTTACTAATTCAGTTCAGTAAAATAGTTTTTGGATTAACTGGACAATAAATTCAGTCATACACATGCACCAAAGTTAGGTTATTTTTTTTTGATATTTGGTTCAGTTCAATATCCTCATGGTTTTTTCAGTGTAAGTCATGTTGTTTTAATGTGTGTGTGCTAGTACATCACAGATTTTAAAATCAAACATTTTGGAGACAAGAAACCTGAAAGGCTTTTGAGAAATGGTCCATTACCTGGGTATTCCCATTGAAAACATCAGCTATGAAACAGCAGCTTACTATTTGAATTGTTTTTGTCAGAACTCAGCAATGAAAAAGTGGAGACTTAATTAATCCAGTTCATATCCCAGATCTGTTCGTGAGTTTGAGATCTACAATACAGACTTTCTGTGTCTGAACCATTCCTGTGGGCTCCATGTAAACAAGAGTTCACCCTCTGTTTTTGTTTCAGGCACAGTGATAAGCAACATGCAGTTTGGGTAACCTGCCATTTGCAGTCTTCATCAAAGTGGAACCCAATTCTTTCTCTGGAGGTATTATGCTTATCTATATTAAGGTACTTCCTGAAAAAGAATAGCTTGCATGGGCCAAATATATTTAATGTTTACTGCATAAAATATACAGTGACTATCCTCCCTAAATTAGAAAAAATGAAAAAAAAAATACTTCAAGCTGAAAGCCCTCCTCCTTTTAAAATAACACTGAGCTAGTTTACATAGAGATTTTACAATCACATTATTTTTCAATAACTTATTTTCATTGATCGGTCTAACAGTTTGACATGTTATTTATGGGCTACTGTGATGAATCACATCCGTTTCCAAGGTAAAGTAAGCAAATTCTCTGTTTATAGGATTAAAGTTGAAGGTCAAACTTTGATTATATTTTCTATATTCTACTACAGCAATACAAAGCAAGGCCTTTAGACTTCAGAATTGGCAACCAGTCATATGAGATGCTTTTATATTTCAAAATTGACCACTAATCTTGAGTAAATCACAATTAACATCCAAGAGGCAGGAAACCAAGCAGATGACTGCAATAGACTCTAAAAGAAATTTATTTTGTGTTGTAAATATGAATTAATTTTTTTTTTGCCTTGCAGTGGAATTTATTTCTTTTTAAACTGTTTTAAGAAAAGAATATATGTCTACCAGAGTATGAGAGCTGGGAAAGCACTAATCTTTAATGCTTATGGTGTCATGTGGTATTTATCTAACTCACTGCTCACTGCTGTTGAACTTCTACCAGTGTATATTTATCAGTAAGCCATTGGCAGGTGCAAGTGAAATTTGCTGCGTCCAGAAATGTAACATATAAACAACATTTAACCCCCATTTTTAGCAACACATTATTAAAGCCTGAGTTGGGATTTCAGAGTTGCTGAAGCACGGGCAACCTTAAATTGTAAAGGATGTTGTTGTGTGATGTTATAAAAGTAATTACCCAAACGCCCTCCACTCCAACCACACACAATGGCCAGCATGCTCACATAGGCAAAGGGAGGGGGAGGAGATGGGGGAACCATTTGTGTTAAAAGATAAATGTGTGCCAATGAGAATCTTATCCAAAATATCCCTACTAAATTATTTAACAAAGGAAGCAATGAAGGAAGATTGTGAAGTGTGTGATTTCAGCTAGCCGTGGAAAGGTTGCTTAGGAGGTTTCTTGTGATGCAACACAAGGATTGTTGCATTTAGATTAGAAGCACTGACCTTGCTTCATCACCCAGCTTTATAAACCTGTCTACTGTGCATGCTTTTTTTGTCTTGGAAGGATTTATGTCAAATCATTTGTTATCACAGACATTGTTATGCCAAGATGGCAAATCCTCGCTTGCAACTGCAGCCATCATTTTAGGTCAGGATTAGAGAAGATTTTTGGAGCATCCAAGGGAAAAGGAAGGATACTTCCCTCATACTAGAACTCTTCTTTAGAGAGATCTGAATCATGCTTAAAGGTTTTTACACAGGGAGGATTTGCTGTGGCCAGACTCTGCTTTACAAACATGAGAGAGGGAAGAAGCACCCAATCACACAGGAGCATCCTCCATCCACAGGTCTTTCTGTTGCTGGGGATGTCCAGGGTCCTGTTCTGGAACTAGAAGGAAAAGGCTGAGCTAAAGAAGAAGTATTTAGTGTAGAAAGACAGAAACATAGACCATACTGTGGCCCCATGAGGAAGTAAATGGTGCTAGAAATGATTGAGGCTGCATGAACTTTGCCATCTGTAGCTATTATTGACATAAATCTAGGTATCTCCCTAGTCCCAGTTCTGGAAACCATACTGTCCCTTCTCAGCTGTCCTGACACACATTCTGATGGATTAAAAGGATTGAGTCAGCCAGGAAGAATGAGATACCTCCTGTGTGTTATATCTTTAGCTGTATCAAGGCAGAGATGAGGAAGAGCTGAAACATGCTAGGGAAGTCTGGCAGAGATGACTGCCTTCAGGACATCTAAACTGGATGTAGAACTGTCACTCAGTCCCACAGAGATGGCTAGTGACACAGATTTCATAGCTCTGGAGCCCCAGGCTTTGCCTTTGAGTCCCTCTCTGAGCAAAAGTGGGTACATTCCATGAAAAAGCCTCAAGAATTAAATTCTGGAGCAGTTTATCCCAGAGACACAATTTGTGCTATCTCCCATACCTACAAATTGCTGCATCCTTCAAAGCAAATGACCTGGCTGGAATGGCAAGTTCACCATAAAGACAGAAGGAAGATTATATCTGTTTCCTTGCCTGAGTCTTTGCTGTCTTTGACAGGGGCAAAGTAACACCCTGCAGTGAAGCCAAAAGTGAATTTTGTCCTAAGGGAGCAGCTGGACCCCACACAGCCCCAGCTAGCCACCCAGTCTATGCCTCCTGATGTCAGGTACATGATCAGTTTAGCAAGGCTTGACCCAGAGTTTGTGCAGACAAAAAGTGGAGCCCCTGCTCTCTTTTATTATCAGGCATAGGAGTGTCAGCCTTGTCATTACTGAAATTGAATTTTGCATTCTCCTCAACAGTTCACTCTATCTCTGAGTTACAGCACCCACACCAATTAAATAATTCCACCTTTGATTTAGCACATGAAAACATTTCTCTTGTAAAGTAGATCTTCAACTTCAAAGTTTGGTGCAATTAAAACTAAATACTGATAATTAGGAACCTAGTGCCTCGGTTATTACTCAAATGAATTCTGTTTACGACTTAGAGCTACACAAAAGAGCAAGAATTTTCAAGGCTAGTTTCCATATTCATTTAGCACAAGGCTGCTTTTTTCCCCAAAGCTCCAAACAGTGGATTGATTGCAACACGACCCTCACACAGCATAAGGTGAGCAAATAGATAATGATTTACAGGATCAGAATCCTCCCGAGCACATTGCTTGCACTTCACTGATTTCTGCTAACAAGGATTCAACTGTGCACAATTTTCTTGTGTGCTGTGACTTTTGACAACAATAAAATGTTCCCTATTGCCATACGACCTAAGTCCAGATGTGCTATTTTGGTTTGAGATGGTTAAACTTTTTTTGTTACTATGGAGATTATCTACTGAATGGTTTACTTACTGCCCCAAAGCTGTCATCGCGTACTGTTTAATTTATATAGCCAGTCCAAATCTCTGTGGAAAAAAAAGTCACCAATATTTCTCACAACTTTCTTTGATTTATTTTTCAGTGTCAACCAAGACATAGCATTTATTATGATTCACCTTAGCATGTGACATTTCATTTTTCTTACTGAAGAAGATGTTCCTGAAAAAGGAGATCAGAATCTCCTTAGCCTTCTGGGTATCACAAAATAAATGAGGGGGTCTGGTTTTCCTCAGTGCCTCAATAGGAAGAAGTGTTTATGTTTCAGGACCAAGCCCCACAGAATATTTACAAAATTTGTTGCGAGGTGTTGAGCCATGAATCTGAAGTTCGAAACCTACATCAAATAGAAATGAAGACCTATAAAACACAGTGTAAAACTAAAAGTCAGAAGAAAAAAATGTAAATATTTTCAAGAATTACTGAAATCCTTAAGTGTCTTCCCCATAAATAACACATAAAATTCATTTTATCAAATGGAGTTTGGTGCTAACATTCTAAATATTATATATGAATTAAATATTTTTATTGCAGTGTGCTGAAATAAAAAAGTCAAACATTCTAGGGCTGCTATAGTTAGCTAACCAAAGCCCATTACACTCTTCAAGCAAGAGAGAAAGAGACTTAAAATAGCATCTGCTTTACATAAAATATTGCTATCAGAAGCTAAAATTCTAAACTGAAAGGTTTTTTAAATTTCATTATGGTAAATGAATATGAATATATTTCATTAAGGAGAAAAAGGTCTTCCAGAAAGTTCATGAAAAACAATCCACAGTACAATACGACAAAAATTAAGAACAGCCAAATGATCTTGCCATTCAGTAATTAGACTATAGTTCCTTAGAAAACAGTATCACTATCATGATAATTTCATATTAATATTCATTTTGATTTATCCCATGACCTAGGCACACTAAGACTTTACTGCCTCAAGAAATATTAAGTCTCCTACCCATTTATCTATACCTGATATTTGGTGAAGCATACGTATTTACTTTTCTGATTTCTTTTTTATGATTTATTAGCATTAAGAAGTTAATATTATTTAAATTAATACTGAAACAGAGTAAGTACCTTATACTAAGCACCGTATGCAGAGGGAAACAGAGTCTTGGAGGCATTTCCATTCTGGGGCCCAGATCACTTCTCAAGTCATATAAAGGCAGATGTCATAGGGGTCATTTAAAGGTCTGTACTCTGATACTAGCTTTAAGGAGACCCTCTAGGGGAACACCCATGTTGGAAGACTGTGGGCTTTAAATACATGTAACCTAGCCTGACTGCTTGTACATGAATAGCTAGATAATACTAAGCTCTTACAGAACAGGTTTTCATGGTTGAGGAAAAGCATTCTCCAATACAGACATTTAGTTGCTGCAACCATGTTCATGCATGAGTGTGAGGAGTCAGTGCATCACATATGTTGGAAGCATAAATCTATATAGATTTGCATAGATTTAAATCTAAATATATATAGAAGCATTCATTTCCCCAGCCATAAAAACTTCCTCTCCTGCACACAGCATGTCAAACTACTTATTCCCCTGGATTTTAGATCAGTGCCAGGGAAGCTTGCTGGCTGCAGTTTTGCAGTACTGGCTATTCAGTGACTTTATGTGACTGAAATATCGCCATGGGTTAGGGTACTTTTTTTTAACTGGGTGATTATTAGCCAGGCTTTTCCCTGTTTAAGCTGCCACTGCTGTTACATGAGCACATTTGCCAGCACAGACCAGAGGAGAGGTGGGAAAGTGGGAATAGGGGCTTCAAGAATGGAGGGACAGGAACTTTATACATGAGCAGCAGCAGCCTTGGTTCACATCCCACTACAGCCTCACTCAGTTATCCTTTCACCTCACTTTACTCAGTTCTATATGACTCCAGCTGCAGCTTTTGTTGTTTCCAGCTATTTCACAACTAGAATCTTCATTGCGCCTTTCACCTGAAAGAAGGCGATTTAACATAGGTGTTTGTCTTAACTTGTTCTGTGGTTTTAATATGGGTCAAGGGTTCATGTGAACCACTGCTAGGGCAGCAGTACAAAAGCTCTTACACTGAATGAAGAACTTGTTTTTAATTTAATAAGTATGTATTTCACTGTCTCAGCCAATCCTGAGTTTCTATATCAGGAGACAACATTTAGTGTGTCCAGAATAAATAAGTCCTGCTTCTGCCATGTAAGTCATGGGTAAGAGCCAGCAAACAGGAACTGCCTTGTGCATGCTCCCCACCAGGACTGCACAGAAACCTGGGCACAGTGGGTACCTAGGGTAGACACCCAGGTCAGGCATGGAGCACTGGTGGGTTAGGAGGGTTACAAAAATCCAGGAAGAGAAAATGGGAAATGAGCATCAGAAGGCTATAATTAGAGCTTGAAAACAGAAAAAGAAACTGTTTGAGTGGTTGAAGTAGTGGAACACTGATGGCAAAAGGATGGGTGGAAGGACTGGTGGGTGTGTGGCACTGAAGACTGTGGTGGCTTCACCAAATGACCAAGGTCATCAGTGCTGGAACCTAAGGGGCTCCCCCAGACCTCTGCTACCCCTCCTAGGGACTGACTTGCCTTCTGAGCAATCTGGCTCTCAGCACTGACTCCCTTGTGCGGTGCAGATTGTCTCTAAGGCTCTTTTACGTCACTATGGGAATGAGATACAAATAAACCCAGATTAAGGCTTGTTCCTACTCCCAGTGTTAGATAAAGCTTTACTTTCCCTGACACATGCACACTCACACTCCGCATATGCATACGTGGTTCCACCCGAGCTTGTTCCACCAGCTCGAGTTATCCTTTTTTCACGCCCTGAAAGCCAGTCTCATACATGTTGCCCTGGTGTAACCATGTATGCTTCATCAGTCTGCCTCTGATCAATATATATCCTGCATGTAACTTATACCACGAGCTATATCACAGCTAAATTCAGCCCAGAAATTCCATTAATATTAGGCTGGTTCTTTTTACATCCCACATTTGCCCAAAGATCTTTATCAGCATAAATCACAGCCAAAGCTGAATGCTAATCTCCTGAATTTTGAAAGCACACCAGGAGAAGTCAAGCCCTGAATACATCTGAAACAGAAGCACTCAAAATACAAACATTCAGAGAAAATAACTAACAAAGCCTCAATATTTCTCCAGTCAAATAATAGCACTAATGTTGAACATAGAACAATTTCAGAAAACAAAAAGTTAGGAAGACTAAAAATATACCTAATTAAAAAGGGACTTTTTTTTTTTTATCCAAATACATGGAGTTTTGTTATGAATGAAGAATTCCCTTTAATTGTGTGAGTCAAAATTTATGGGGATAAAACCAACAGAAAGTGCATGACATGATCTTCTGCAGTGAGTGGCCAAGAAGTTATTTATCTGCAGTGCTGCAACAAAGGAGACTTGCTTCCTACTTGCTGATGAGTGAATCATAAGCTGGGGACATAAAAGAAACCTGCAGTGATCTCACTCGGGTGCACCTTAGTCTGCTGCGAAAAACTGAGGAATACCTAAACCACAATTTATTTACAAACAGGTCCTGCCTTTTTGCAGGGTTCATGCTGTTACAAGTGAATGGCTGTGTCCTACAGTTAAGTATGATGTCACATCTCCAATCACCCTTTCCCCATTTAATCACATGATGAAATAAAATTACATCGACACCACTGCATAAAAAAATGGACCTATTTCCAGAATTACACTGCAAAATTACAAATTTAATTGCTTGACAAAACAAACTTCTCACTCTTTTATTAATTTGTCTTTTTAGCAAATAAGGATACTTTATCCTGCATGGAATCATGAAATATATCCAAACAACGATCACTCCCAGGGAACAGAACTGAAAAGCTGTCTTTGGTGACAAGTGACAATAAACAAAGAAAGGAAAGATCAAGTTTTTAATTAAATCTGTCCACCATAAAGCACTGATATATCTTTTTCACTCAGCAAATATCAGAAATCTTGTCATTCACAGTGTTTTACATGGCTTGTCTGGCAAAAGATGGAGAAACACTGCCCATGGTCCCAGACCACTGCTCTAGACTCAGAGCTGTCCTCCACCTGCACCATGTCAGCATCTGTAAGAGATGCCCACTCACTGCCTGGTGTGGAAAGGAACAACCAACCCCCCACTACAGCCCTATTCTTGCCCCATGTATAGCACAAGATGCAATAGTTCCCAAGCATCACAGGGCCAGGCTCAAGCACCCTGCCAGCTGAACAGATCAAATTACAAATTAGCACTCTGCCTGATGCCTGATGAAACAAGGCTGAATTCTCACTTCACTTCAACCAGGCAGTAATGCTGCATGGACTTTTACGGAGCTGTATTTGATTTACGGAGTGCAATCAGAAAGCAGGTTTTCTGCATTACCTTCCAAGTAAGAAAGGATTGGATGGAGGGATTGCCTTGTCAGAGCAATATGAGTGCATCAGCTACCTGAGGGCACCCTGCCCACAGCACTGCTAAACACTACCAATGTCATCTGTTTTGTATTGTTCCTGAGTCTTCAAATCATATGTTAAAAAGCATACAAAAAAGTACCATTAAGAACCCAGCCCTGCCAGGTGATCAGCTCCCTTCCAATGCTCACAAGTTATGATCACAAACAGTTACATGGTGTGGAGCACAAAGGCAACACTGTTGAGGTTAAGCTGGCTGATTTACAGGCAATCTAATGTAGACACTGATTGTCCCCCTCCATCCTAGTCCTTCACTCTTCTCTCCTAGACTAGCAGTACTGCTAATATGATACATTGGCATGACTGTTTAATCAAGATTTGCTGAGAAGCAGTTCAAGGTGTGTGTGTGGTATGTATATGTGTGGATGTGTTTATACAAGCCTGAGGTCAAGAGAAACATGATTTTACAGAAGTAAGAATATGGACCGATTCACTCTTGTTTAAAACTATACTCTTCCCTCTGCATGCTGAGACTTTCTTAGTTTTCCCAGTCCCTTTCTTCATTGGTGTAATTGGTCACAGCTGCCTGGGGTATCCATAAGGATTTAAGGGACAAGAGGAGATGGTGGAACAAAGAATGACATTTTTCCAAAGAACTGCTGGAAAATACTGCCAGACTAAAGAAAAATATGCTATGCCAAGGCCTTATGTTTGTTTGTTTGTTTGTTTTTTTTTCCTCTAATGCCTTTTTTTTTCCCCCACTTCTTTTTCTCTCCCATTTCTCTTTTTCTGAGCTTTACCTCAACATTTTTATCTAGTCTACGAAGCTTTAACTAATTCTAAGTTCAGGTGCAGTGGTACTCCCAGCAGCAGTCACAACCAGACAAACCAAAACAGGAGGCAGGGTTTGCTGCTCATGAAAGAAAACACCAAGCAGGAACTAGCTTTCTGATTCCAGGTTTGAATAGTGTCTGGCACGACAGGGTTTGGCCTCTGACAGAGTCAGCAGGAACAGCTGCAATAATATTCAAAACACAATCTGCCAGTTAATTATTCTCTAAAAGCCACTCCACTTGTCTATGACCACTCTGGAATCCATGTGCTGTATGGGGCTCATCTTCAGCTCAAATGAGCAGAATAGGTCTTCTTTCATGATGAAAATTCATATCAGTAGAGGATCCTGCAGCCTGACTTTGTCCCATCTACAGGCAATTGCACCCAGATATTCCCTGTATTGATAATTTAAAATTACCCCTATAGAGCAGATGCTTCTACTGTTTACATCTGGATATTCAATATCATACTCATTTTCTCAGCACCAAAGTTCTCAATACAAGGCATGTGCCATTCTAAAGTATCATGGATGTTAAGCAGGAATTCAAGCACTTCACTGAGGACACAGAAGAGTTTTAAAATGGGTATTAGTCCACATCAGAGTGTACTCATTCTGGAATCCACTGCATACCCATATAGAGTGTCTTGGATACATTTTTCAAAGATTACAATATATAAATAAAACAAAAACAAATAGAAAAAACTGGAAAGAATGCTGCTCACTGCAGGATAAAATCCAGGATTGTCTTAAATTGCATATATTTGAATTTTTACCTCTTCCTTCTTATAAACTGAATATGTCACCATTTTAATTTGGTTTCAATTTTGCTTAGAAGGTTAGTACAAATATTTATCATAAAAGAAAACTCCAATGAGAAATAAAGAGATCTTAAAATGAAGGATATCAATTTAGGTCATTCCATGTTACTCTCTAAACATATTTCATAAGAAATGTGTGTATCCAGAAAATTAGATTCAAGATGTTAATAATCTTCCTCATTCCCAAAGCACAGACTTGTACTGGAACTCTATAGCATTTTGAACTTCATGTGCACATAGTACAGAGGTGTTACAACCCCCAGCATGTGGCTGTCTCCTAGTGGCTGGCCCATTAATACATTTGCCATCCACCTAATATAAGAGCCTCTACTTCAGAACAAAGAATGACCAGAATACTGCAAGCTATTTGTTTTATTAAGAACATCAGAGGGTTAATATGAAAATTATAACTTGAAAGTGTATGAATTAAAGGAAACACAATCATACAATAAATTAAAATATGAGGACAAAATGTACACAGGGCTTTATAGTAGGATAGGATTTGTTATTCTAAGACTATTTGGATTCCCAGGTCAAATTTATCAGCTTTTGATCTGAAAATAACCTCTGAAGATTGTGGAAAAGAAGGGATGGTGGGAACTGGAGGAAGACTTTGCAGATACTGTTTGTTTGCCTGTTCAAACGATATATGTTGAGCATTGATAGGGTGTCAAACCAAGTCTTCACACAGGTCTTCTGAGATACCTTCTTTGACAGTGGTATCTCCTAATTCTATCCTCAAGTTTCTGCACATCTATATCTAATTATGAGGCTGATGCAGACAAGACTTACTATTGACAGCAGGGATTTTTTGAAGTAGTAACAACTTTGGTGCATGATATTCAGATATGAAAGATTAATAAAATTACCCTGTAAGAAAGGTTTCAATGGTCATTGAAAAAAACCCCAAACAAACCACTAGCCAACCAACCATACCGGTACTAAAATGATGTGCTGGAAATCATGACGCTGTTGCACAATGAATGCTATATTCTGTGTGAGTGACTGAGGGACAGACAGACTTCTTGGCCTTTGCCATGTTATCCCCACCCTGTTACAAGGGAAAAAATTAGGAGCTGTTAGACATTGTCTCCCTGTAAGGTAACTGTCATGTAAAAATGTGAACATTATGAATTCACTGCTGTGAATTTTAAGCAAGGCATCAATTTTCTGTAATTCACTAGCTAGGTCCTAGTCAGCCTTTGAGTCATGCTTCGGGTAGATGCTGCCGGGTGGCAGAACAGCTTGTGAAGAGGCAGGCACAAGGCTGAATCTGAGCACCCTGCAGCCCCAAGGCAGCCCCTGGCAGTGTCCCTGGCAGAGCTGCAGGCAGTCACACTCCTCTGCGGCCTCTCAGCAGGCAATTTTGCTTTCAGCTGGGCTGAGGCATGTTGTAGTGCCTGGAGGTACAAACTGCAGGCATTTTCCCCGCACCAGAGAGCTGAAGAGATGCGCTTTGCTTTAAAGGTTACGGTCATAGTTAAGCAGGCATATGGTGTGTGTGGGCAGGAGGTATTTGTTTAGGTGCGAGGAGCTCATAAACGTGTGTTTCTGGGTAACTTGCCTTCCATTAGCCAAGGAAAGCTTTTAAATTAATCGAACGGGTAAGTGGAGTGGAGGGAAAATATCTGCCAAGAGATCCCTAACCGGGGGCAACCTTGCAGCTATCTCCTGCTCAGTGAGGAGGAGGTCGGCGCTGTATGAGCAGGGCCCGGCCCAGGGCAGCCGCTCCCCCTCCACCACCACTTACAACCCATTGATGCGTTTTGCTCCACGTTCAGCGTGGTGGGTGTGATGCCTAAAATTATGCAGACTGGTATCTTTTATTTTTTCTCCTTTTTTCTCTTTTCTCTTTTCTTGTTCCCACTTTTTTTTTTTCTCCTTTTTTTTTTTTTTTTTTTTTTTTTTTTTTTTTTTTTTTT
>JBAFWW010027038.1:0-14628 GCA_036873685.1 Agapornis canus
CCGTGCCCCCCCGTCCATTCCCCTACCCCCCCCCCCCCCCCCCCCCATCTTAGGAAATAATTAGCAAAGAAGAAATAATAAAGCAATATAGAGTGCACTTCTGAGACTTCCGACAGCTGTTGGCATCCACACTCACACACTCCTGGTGCTGCCCAGCTTCCCTAGACAACCACGTAAGCCTTCTCTTTTTGGGTGCCCCTCTGCCTCCAGGCACCTGGGCTGAGGTCAGATGAAGAGGAAGGCACCTGTGCAGCACCAGCCTCTTGCAATATGTGGAAAAGGCAGGAGTGGGGAGCGCAGATTTCCCTCAGGGCAGAAAAAAGCAAATGTCCCAATGCATAATACCCTGCCATAATGAATAGGTAGGCTGTAGGTATAGGCTATAAATAGCTCCTATAAAGTGCTGCTAAAGCAGTACACATCTGTGGTATTGCTTGCTTAGCCAAAAGTGTCCTGGATTACTAGAGCAACAGCAGAAAAGGACACCGCAGCCTGATTAGTGCTTGTGAGTGAATTTGCACTTCGAGGGATAATGGAGCAACAAGTCTGCAGGCTGCAGAGCTCCCTGGCACTGAGACAGGCACAAAGGGGACATCTCTCCCCTTCCCACTTCACAGGAGATAAGGCCAAAGAGGAAAACACAGTTCCTTTCCGATCTCCTCTCAAGCCTCTGATGCTCTACTGGGAGCCACTATAAAGGTGTCAGTAAATAGCAGTGACAGTGATGAAATTTCCTTCATAGGTGTCCAAGTACGTGTCAAGTACTCCACCACAAAAGTACGGCCAGAGAGCAAAGTGATACTTTATTGTTGCACAAGGCCAGACACAAACAAGCATTGTTAATGGGGCTGGGGAAAGGGCTTTGCAGTCCATTAGCTACCTGCTGAGTATAAAAGTCTTTGGCTGCACAGATGTTCTGATAGGGCATGGTTCTTGTGTTCTACATCTGAATAATGAGAGCGGACAAAAATATGGGCTGTAGTAAAAGCCACGAGAGGTGCCTGTAGCTGCAGCCCTGCAAGAACAGGATTTCTGGTTACAGGAAGCTCTGAAGTAGCCTCTCTGTGGGAAGAGCTGTTCAGTAGCAGCATTTCTGCCCATCACCTGGTCCCACCTATGGAATTCTGCAACAGGGAAGATCAGGATTTTCTGACAACCTGGGATTCAGCTCGCCAGCTCTGCATAGCTTGGAGTTTTCCTTCTACCTTGCCATACAGATAACATGGCATATGTTCACCAGTTTCTTACTGATGTCATATGATTGCAATATCCTTATCAGATTAGCAAGCTCAGGCATGCTTGGCTCACATTATATCTCAATTAATTTTACCTACAAACATTGATGAACTAAGTCCTGAAACAATGCCTACATAACTCTCCAGGGCATTGTTTTCATTCCACCCTGGAACAAGGTCACTCTCTTCTTGACTGATGGGTTTTCATTCTTTATCTTTTCCTAACAGTTGTTCCTTAAATGGGAATTTCACTGGCAATAGGCAGAACAGTCTTCACAAACTGTTTGAAAATCCAGTGTCTTGTGCTAGCTGTTGTTCAGAAGACTCAAGTACATATTTTGGGTTTTTTAATGCTTGTTGGATCAAATAGCCAAAACCAGATTTAGTGTCTAAAGGCAATCTGACAATCAGAGCACCCTGCCAAGCAGAGATGCACAGCTAGCAAGCTTATGGTCTCCAAAAGAAGTCTGACTGCATTTGTAGAGTGCCCAACTTACTGACCTAAATCTTTCTGAGTTCTATCAGAACAGATGTACACAGGCTGCATCTCTCCAATGCACTGTATTACTCTACCCTACATGCCCATACAGTCAGATATCCATACCAGGTACTGACAGATTCTTCTCACCAAATACAAGTAGAAGAACCTCTCAAGGAAGGCTTGCCTAACCATTTCACCATTGCCTAACTTACGTGCCTATACCTCCCACCTATGAGTCCCACAGATCATTTCCACGATGCTTTTTCACTCCCTGTCTCATCAGCCCTGATGGAAAAGAGCTCTGACTTATCCCAGGAGCCTGGTATGCCACCTCACTCATCCTGCCTGCTGCTTGCAGCTCCACTAGCCTACTCCATTAATATATCACTGTTCAGTGAATATTACAAGCCACTTCTCTGGAGACAGTGATTCCCCAGCCACTTACATCTTCCAAAGCTTTTCTAAGCATCCAGGGGACTGGAGAAGGCACCCCCCACACGGGGTGGATGGTGAGAGACTGCGGGCAGCCGCCAAGTGATTCAGCTCCAGACTTTCTTTCCATCAAGTGACCTGCAAGTGAAATGTGGGAAAAGTAGTATCCAGATCATCATCTGGCATAAATCAACAAAGCCCCACTAAAGACATTAAAGCTCTACTGGTTTACACCATCTGGGAGTTTGGCCGCAGGGGAGGACTTCTTAATGTTCAGTTTTTAGCCTTTATCACAGATATACATGGGAGGAAAGCTAGTGCCCTATCTGCTCTCAGCGAGCATTACCAACCCCTACAGAGATCAATAGGAGCTCCCTGCTCACATCAAGAGCAGAATGATGCCCTAAAATTAGCATGTGTTTGAATCAGTGCATTGTATCTTGTTTGCAGATTAGTAGCACTGAGCAGATATTGAGGGCATAGGAAAGCTAGCCAGTTTAAACAAAGTAAGAATTGACCTAAATTTCTGCTAAGCTGAAACTGATCTTTTTGGATGGGAAAGAGAAGAAAAAGGTGTCCACAAATACTTCTGTTCTGGTTCATTTGATTATTTCATGTCTTCTCATGCATCTAGATCCAGCAGACATGAAATAGTAAATTTCCACACATTTTGTACTCAGGTTTAACCATGGGGGTTTGGGATTCTGTCCCTGAAATGGACGGCTCCTCTTCTAATTTACAGACCAAACAGATACCAACAAATAGGCTTTGAATGGTTTATCTAAATCCTTCAAAGCTGTGCCCATCAACTACCAGTAAGCTTGGGCAACTCCCTGGTTAGTTCAGAGTGTCTCAAACAGACAAATTGTATTTGCTGTGTGGCGTTTCACATATTCCTGCACGCTATCTCACAATCATATTCGTAATAACAAAATTGAAAGAGACCTGGAGTGAAATGAAAGGAAACATGTTTATTCTTCATATTTATGATAGCAATAAATTCCCTTAAGGCACTGCCTTTTTTGTTTAATGCAAGGAGTACCAAATGTGAGCTGGGTAATGGATATTTTATGAAAGCAGCCTTGCCTTGAGCAATTGATTGCTTAATTGAAAAGATTAAAAGACTGAGGCATGAAAAAATAAGGAAGTAAAACAAAATACATTATCACAGCCATGAGCAGACTAGGATTATATATCAGCTTCAACAAGGTAGCTGCTACATTACAATTATAACAGTTTATGTCTTTGATACACAGCCTTTTCCTCCAAGAGCAGTTTTGTAATGTTTTATAACTTCTGTAGATTACTAAAGGAAAAGAAGGTGCCCCACTCTGCTTTGTAGTTTATCTTCCTCTAAACCAGCTGAGATTTTTCTTGTCATTGTATATTTCTGTTTCTGTGGATAATATTTTTCCTGCTGGAAGAAGGTAGAGGGTGTATGCAGAGAACTGTTTCCTTTAGGTACTAGCGCACTTCCTCAGTCTGCATCTAAGCCAGGAGGGAAAAAAAAAACAAGCTAGCTGACATTTCACGATGCAAAAGTATAAGCATTCTTGTTTTCTTTCCGCTATTCTGTCACTACTTGTGCCTTTTCCTTGTTCATCGTGGGGATGTATCTTTTTTCTAATCCAGCATAGTGAATGATTAGAGACTGAGTGGAAAGAAAAGCTAGTGAGAAGGACTGGTCACTTACTTGTGCACACTGTTTATGCTAGTGTATTTATCCATTGATTCCACTGTTATGAATAAAACACATATTCATCATGCCACTGCTTCAAGGGACAGTGTTCTCATCTAGGTCCTCTGTGCATTATAAGTAGCTGGGCTTCCCCTGGGATCTGGGACTAAAGGACTAAACTTATCTTTGGTGTAAACTGTACTGAGATCAGTGAAACCACTGAGACCTGGGATGAATCCGACCCAGGGAGAGAGGCTCTCAAGAGCTCCATTTAATCTCTGTCACAGCATGGTTTTCCCTAGGAATCTTCATAGCCATCCATCTCTCTAACACACATAATAAATAATTTACTCTCAGATATAAGGGAGCACTTTGCTTCAATCTGCTAATGATCTTAGCACTGAAAGGGGCTCTACTGTGCTTAAACCCTCTTTACATTGCTGAGAGACTCAAAGTGCCATTACTGTAAAATGAGATGACAAGAAATAAAGAGGAGAGGGTACATTTTGGATTCTGGAAAAGCAACTTCTGTCCTTTACCTCTTTATGGCACATTTGCGGTATCTTCTGTACTTAGCAGTTGTCAGCATTTCCACTGCTATTTTCAGGTGGATTTTCAGCTACTTAAATACTCAAGTGAGATTCATCTTAAGTCACCTTAGCTATTAAGACAACCGAATCCAACACTTCTGAAGGGGTCTCTCTATTTCTGTATTACAGATGAAGCCTACATGACTTGGATAGAGGTTTTGACAGCTGAAGCCAAGTGAGATGGATCCCATTCCTACGTGTCTGTCTGAACTCAGTCCCTTCTTATCAACTCCTGCATCCCCATGCCACTTGTCTTGCATACTCCCTTACGCTACAGTAAAGGGTCAACAGTAACACTGAGGTTTGGCTTCAGCCATCTGCCAGTGCCTCCCTGCAAACTGGGTCTGGAAAGAGAATACAATTGCAGAGAGAAAACCATCATATATGTCTGTGACAGCACAGAAAGCATTAAACAAAATTAATGAAAGAAATATCAAGATAGGCTTCAGCTCCAGAGGCCAGTTTCTGGTCTTGCTTATGTCCTGGCCTGAGCCCTGCTACATATGGCAAGTACAGTAGAGATTCTCTCAGTTAATGTCTTCGTAGTGAAGAAATCTGCTTCCTGCAGTCCTTTCATCACTTGCATTGAGTCTGTCCTCTGTCTGGCTGAACCCTCTGTTAGGTACATTTGAGGACACTCCTCTCTAGCTCAAAATGACCTGGATGCAGGGCCTTCCTACCAAATGCTGTTCCATACTAGAAGTTTCAATATAAGGAAGCCTTTCAGGATAGCTTTAATATCTCTGGTTAATTTCCTCCTTGATCTGCCCTTTTTTATTGCCCTAAGTGATTCATTTCCATCCCTGGTACTGCACCTTTCAAGAATTGATTTAAAATTAATACATGAATAAAACAGTATAAATAATGTATGGTGGCTGTATTTAATATTAATGGCCCCTAAATGAGGAAAAATTGCATACCTGCAGATGATTTGCAAGAGGACAGTGGGGCCATACTGTTAGATTGCGAGGAGAGATATTGAGGTTATCCAGTGCTTCCCATCATAAGAGGATTTTTATTTCAGTAGCCTACAGATTTGTCAGACTTCCCTCCTGCAGAGACTCTGTGAGAATAAACTTGTTCACTGCTATGCACATTGTGAGAAACATCTCTCAGACAGCTCAGATGTTTCTGTGAATTCATTCACAAGGGAAAAAGCGTGTTGTTCACTGAGAAAGACAAGCTGAGTGAGCAGACCTAGTAGCACTGTGCTATGGAAGAAGGACCAGGCAGAGATGTAGGCAGTCTATCTCGTGATGTCCCTGTGAAAATTCCCCACCTCCCCCAAACCTGATCATGTGAATGTGTTTGAACCTATCAAGACCACAGGCAGGCAGGGCAAGGACCAGAAAGTTAAAGTAGGAATTAGAGCAGAGTCCCAGCTGTGGCAGGGACACCAGGATTTAGTAAAACTGGGAACTAAGGAGCATGAGATGAAGAAGAAAACACTGGGATGGGCAATGCAACTCATGGAGATGATGAATTTCCTACCTCAGTGTGCCTTCACCCTCCTCCCAGTACCTGTGCCCTGTACTAGTAGTGCACACTGTACTGACCCAGAGTTTCTGCAGAGCTGTGACCTTCCCCATTGCCCTGCCAGGAGCCCAAGCAACCAGAGACCTGGAGATAAGGGTTTGTCTCAGGTTTCAAACTTAACCTCTTTCATCTGCATTTTTAATCTAGAAAAGAAAGCACAGGGAGGCCCTGCCATTTAGGAAACATCCCATCCAGAGAAGCTGTCCTCTCCCATCCTCACTCTCCACAAAGACCGCAAACCATTACACAGGTCAGATGAGTGGGGCTGGCTGGCAGGGATGGGGACTAAGAGGAAGAAGGCTGAGACTAAGACCAGCATCCACAGGACATGCTGGGTTTCCAGCAAGCAAGGGGTTAATGCTGGTCCAAGCACTTACACAGGTGTAATGAGTCAGGGCCCAGACTGATGGCTGTCAAGGAGGGAATACAGGAAACTTTCACTCTTTAGGAAGGAAGAGCCTGGAGAAAGGATTGTTTCCCACAGGGCTTGTTTGTCCATCAGACCAGGGATTTCACCTCACTTTCTAATCAGTCAGTCAAATTCGCCTTTTGTTTCACATCCAGTGTGATTTCCACCACCACATCCAGTGTGATTTCCACCACCACAGACACAGCCCTGAAAGCTTTGCTCTCAGTGGCTTTTCTTTACCTCACTGTTCCACTGTCATCTCACAGCTCCCTTGTCAGGTTCAGCAGAGAGAGAAGGAGCTTCATGATGTTTTCACACCAGGGCTGCTCAAAAGAGACTTTATGTGTCTTTAGTGATAGATTTGTGAATCCATTGTTAACATTTCAGGTCATGTGTGACTATTCGTGTGACTATTTATGTGGCTGTGGAAGGAAGGAGCTAGTACCAAGAGGGGTGCAGTAGAGCCCAGAGGAATCTCCTCCATGCTGAGTCCCTGCAGTGACTGATCTGGGGTGATCAGTCCTCCTGTGCTATGGCTCATCTGGAGAACCTTCTCTGCTATGGTTCCAGTTGTTTCCACAGTCTCCCTAAGATGAAGGGGTGCTTATTCAGTCCTTGGGTGACCTCATCAAAAGTAGGCAATGAGGATTTCTACATATTCCTAGTGATGTCAGTAAATTCCCAAACTCGCTCAGTGGGGGTTATATTCCGTTCACTTATGGTAGCAGCCTGATGTTAGAGAAGAACAGCTTCTGTCATTGAAGAGCAATACTTCATCAAAACATTATTTAGCTACATGGCTGTCCCGTGTCACAGCTCAACTTTGGATATTCAGCTAAAGAGGCAATAATCCATACCTCCAGATGAAGAAAAGGACAGATGTGACACTCCAGCACCAGGAGATAAATGGCCAGAGACAACAAGATATGCCTGATTTGTTTTATAATAGCACATAGGATGTGACTAGTTGCAGTGTCAGGCCCTCAGAAAAAGTCTGGCTGCGTACTGCAGACCAATGGTGCAGTCACGGAAGAGAGTGGCAAGGTAAGTGGCTGCAGTCAGTGAAATGCCAGCGCTTGTTGCTAGAGGGGCTGTCAGGTTTGCAGGGGAAGGCTGGGAGTAGGGAAAGAGAGGTATCCAGGCTCTGAAACTCTATCTGGATCCACAGAGAGGTGCTGAAGGAAGCTAGATAAATAAGCAGCTATTTAAGGAATGGAGGCGCTTACAGCCACAACTACTGCATCTGAAAGGCTGACTTACAGGCTAGGAAACAGCCTGACAGGCCACCAGCACAGGGGATCTGTTTTGAACCAAGATGAGGGCTGTGTAGCATACGACCAGAAATATACCCAAGGAGAGTAATCTTGTGCTAGCAGGAAAGAGGTCACATCCACATCCTAGTAGTGTTCTCCCTAAACTGAAGGCCAACCAGCTTGTTAAGCCCTAGCTTCTTAAGGATGCATAACTTCAGTTACTGCTTGTGACGGGGTCTGACTTTAAAGGTGCAACTTCTGTTTTTACACACTGCAGGTCAGCCTGGTTAAAACGTTGGATGTTTGTAAACGCTGGATGTTTTTTTAAACATCCGATTTACATCCAATATTTAAACAATGTTTTTTTAAACGTTTGATGCCTTTTTAAATCTAATAATAGAGCAACAGAAAGACAAAATGGATTCAAATCCTGAGATGCAGGTTTGCTTTGCAGAGAAGATCACATTCATGTTCAAACACAAGACACCTCAGCCCCTTCTGCCAAGGCAAAGAGCTTCAGAGCTGCTGCAGGGTTTGGGCTTGGACCTGCTGAAGACTTTGATGTGGTGCTGACAGCTAAAATATGAGGCTGGGAGAAATCAGGCAGAACAACTGGGAGGGGATCAGTGATCACTTGCAGGATGCAGCAAGCTGGAGAGAGACAATGTGTGACATGGGCCAGGGAAATGCGAGCTCCTGAGGGAGTCCCCATGGATCTGCATGTGCAGTCTCCAAGGGGTGACAACTGGCAGCCAGACCAGAGTTCACCAGAAGAGATGTTAACCATGAGCCCATTATTTGTTGATGAATGTGACAAAGCCAGTTCAGGAGCAGGGCAAAAGAACTAGTGTGTAAAACCGAGAAATGAACAAGGAGATCTGCCTAGGCTTTTCCAAGGTGCAACATTCATTTTGTGAAGCTGGGATGGCCAGGAAACTCCATTTTTCCTCAGTACAGGGGAAGAAAGAGTATGGCTGGGGAGGGAGGAAGGAGTAAGAGTCACACTCTGATCCCACAGGATATGGTGCAGTTTGGAGGGGTAAAGCTCAGCTTCACTGGAAGTTTAGAAAGCAGAGCAGTTTGGAATGTGCTCCAGCCCCATCTTTGTGCACATGGAGAGCACCAGAGCCATCAGTCCCTACTGGAAATCAAGCAGTCAGTGACTTTGAGCCCACAGATCCCAAATTCCCTTTGCACGTCCTTGCTGCTTGGCTACAAAGCACATGGGTTTTGTTACCTCCATCCAGTGAACCAAGCTTGCCCTCCCTCCAGATTTCCTTTGTTTTTATCTGCAGGGCCGGAATCAAAACAAATGGTTACTGCAGCCTCAAAACAAGACATAGCCTATATTTAGACATGTCAGAAATTCTGAATATAGACTCAAAGCACTGTTGTTTCTATTTCTCAGCATTGCCTGCAAACCAAAGTATCTGTTATTTGCTCTTGTCTACCCATACTGTCACTTGGGAAGACCAGTTTAATACAGCAGTGATAAAAGGTAACAAGACAGTTTGTTCAAGTTAGTGCATCCAAGTTAGAGGTGACCTTAAACCTACTGGATAAAAGATAAAATTACTGGATAAAATCATCCTTAATATTCTTGCTCACAGCTAATGCAATAGGGCAGAACAAGGTAAGCTGAGAAGACCCTTACCAGCCCATGCCCACACAGTATCTGCTGTCTGAGTCCAAGCCCCAGCAAGGTGAGCTCCCCTCCATCCAGGTGGGAGAACAGCCTTTGCTGGAGCAGCCTGATGGGGATGAAGCAATCACACCCTGCATAACAGCAGTTCAAACTCGGCTATGATTTTCCCTACCAGAGGAAGGTTTTGGGGCCTGAGGCCATATAAGGAGCAGAGAGCAAACAAACGTGGGGAGTGTGACTGTTCAAATGCCTGAAGCCTGAATCGCTGCTGCTCCAGCTGCTAGGCTTTCTTGGAAATGACTTGCTGCACTTCCTGGGTGAGCAGCATGCCAACATCAAGGATGCTCCTGTCGGGTCTGAGACACAGAAGAGAAATCATTCCTAAGTGGATGAGATGCTCAACATTTGCTGTGGTTTGGTGACAAAAAAATGTGGAGGAATTTCTCACTACTTACTGCAAAGTGGTCAACAAGGCATCTTGGAAGTAAGGTATACTGGGAACACCCTAACCTGGGAAGAAAAAGGGGAGCATGGGAGCCAGGTTTTAACCAGAGAGGGGAAATGTTACAATCCACAAAGATCAAGACAATTTGCAGAGATGGTCTTGCAAGATCTCAGCTTCCTGACAGCCTCTGAAAGTCACCCTCTCTGTCACCTTTTGGTTCCCAAGTCTGCCTGACCTCACTTTCTCCCTGCTGCTGCATCCCTGGTGCTGTCTAGTGATGCCCCACTCTCCTACAAACCTCAGAAGCTTAGTGAAGGCTGTGAGAATGAGGTCTTCTCCAGCAGTCTGTGACAAAGGATGCTGATGGTGAGAACCAGAGTGCAGAATCACAACAGCCAGCACGGATGGAGCAGGTGTGTGGAGTAGGAACATGATGGCATTGAGGGAAGCATGGAAATACCATGCACCCTGTAGTCCTTCCAAACGGCTTGAAGTGCCCACAAGAAGGCATAACTGACCACATCAGCAATGACAGCTAAAGTCAGACCAAATGACAGCTAAAGGGGACTGCAGAGGTACCAGAGGAGTTATGAGATCCAGGGCTGTCTTCATGTTCATTCCCCTTAACATCAGCTGCCCGAGATCTCCCTCAGTCAACATTACATTCATCAAATGACCTACATGACTTGAAGAGCTGTTGTGCCATAGCAGAAACTGTGTTCAGTCCCCAAACTTATATAAGACTCCTGGATCCATGCCCTGCTGCAAATGCAAATCATAAAGCACACACACAGTTGTGGAGAGCTTCCTGGCCAGTGGGGCTGCTGCCACAGAGGGGATTTCTTCCTTTTCTTTATTATGGGGGAGAAGAGGTTCCTTTTATAGCCTTACATACTCCCTTCCACAGACTGCTGTCAGCTCCTTATGTTTTAGACAGCTACTTTAAGGTAAGAAACAACTTCCCGAGCCTCCTCTCTGTTTTTGCAGAGCAAGCTGTTATTGCCAGAGCAAAACAAGTACTTTCTTCCCTTGCCCCCTGGGCTGTGCAAGCTGAGTCTGGTCCTTCAGCCTTTGCTAGCCCCAGAAAGAAAAATATTGAACATAAGGACCTGAGGTTTTGCACTCAGGCCCAGAAGCTGTCCCATTCCAGAGCTGCTGGAGCCTCTGCCTCCATGTATCTAACAAGCATGTCCTGTTGAGTCCTTTCCTCAGCAGTTCCACAGATATGGTCTTGTCTTTGGCATGACCCAGTCATGCCTCTTGCCTGACTCCTGTATTTCAAAGGCAGAATCCTAGGATTTGCTGGCACTTTAAAGCATTCATCATCCTCCAAAGCTCAGTCATTTTGCCATGGGGCTTGGGGCAGCCTGAGCATGATGCAGCAGTTCGGCTGCCTCAGGGCAGCAGATGCAATCTCCCTCCTGCACATTCACGTTTTGTTTGCAGTCAAACCTCTGCTGCTGCTGAATGCAGATGAATGGCAAGCACCCACAGGAATCTATCTAACGGATAAACACCCTGCCAGATGAGTGGGAAAGGGATTTTGGAGCGGAAAGGTGCTGAGCATCACATCTCCTACATGCCACCCAGCAAGCCCTCTGGCTCTGCAGCCACCCTCAGAGGCTGCAGGAAGAGTCAGGCAGATGCTGCCTATAGAAAGCAACTCCCACTTGTCCGATCAGGGCTGTCGGCACCCAGCAGAGATGCTGAAATTCACCTGGACCCCACCAGTGACCAGCACCTTCCTCCCATAAGGCCATTGTGGCTGTTTCTGAACGGCTGCTTGAGCAGCATGAGGCAGAGATGGAGGTGCAACGGCCCAATGCTATTGACTCCAGCCAGCAAGCGGGCAGTGTAATCTGTCTGCTTTTGTTCCGTTCGCTTGGTGGTGTGCTCTCATTAGCCCCCCACCAACAGTCAACCTGTCAGCAGGTCTGCGCTCCAACTGCCTGACCTCTGACTTCCACTCATTCTTCCACAAATTAATTTCCCAAATTGACAAATTAAAGTGCACAGTATGCTCAAGGTCACTACATCACACTGGGTTCTGGTAAATGTCAACCAGGGTTGGGTGGGGGGAAAGAGGAAAAATAGGGGGAGGGCAGGGATAGAAGATAAAAAGGGAAAAAAGAAGTAAGGAAACATGTTTGTCTGAAAGAAATGGAGAAAACCCTCTGAACTGTAACTTCTGAAGTGCAGAAGATGATGCTGTGTGAGAGCAATTCAAGTGGAGGCTGACAGCTCCCCTGGCACACAAGAAGACAGGAAACACAACTGGCCAGAGCCATGTGCCTCTAGAAGAAGGCCACTGTGGATAATCAAAATGGCCTTGGCTGACCCAGAAAAGTGGCACTTCCATTAAGCCCAGGCTGGTCCCATCTCACTTGTGCCGCCACACTAACACGTTGCAATTAGGTTTTTCCTGATTCCCATCAGTTGAATGGGAATCCCAGGCAGGGGCTGGACACTGGACATTGAATGAGCCAGTACACGCAGGTACCCAGGGACAGGGCAGAAGGGTGGGATAGAACTGGGAAGTGAAGAGCACTTAGAATTGTGCCAGGCCCCTTTGAGTTCCAGGTGCCATCAATGCCAGGCCCTTGCTGCGACCATTACCGTGTTCTACAATCTTTCCCCCAGACTAAGTGAATGCTGGTCTGCCATTCCCCCTGCCCATTCTAGAACTAGACTAGAAATCCTCCAAGCCTCAGTGCAGCCATGGTCAATTTGTATTTGTTCATGTGCCTGCATTGCCTTGATCTGAATTCATGCTTTCCTCTCCTTTGTATTTACCCATTGCTGTATTTAGAGAAAGCCGATGTGTCCTTTCTCAGCCACCACCCACTGGGTGACAGAGGCCAGAGCTCATACAATGGGTTCCCCCCCACCCCGGTGCTCATAACAGCCCAGATCCACACCTGTGCCTGCAGAGCTTCATCTTTCTCGACCACAGCAGCCAGCAGTGCTGCAGGGGAGATCTCGCCCCTCTCCGGTGGTATTGATACTTCCCTGCCTCTTGGGAAGGCTGTGACTTAAATACCCTGTCTTTTTCCTGATGGCTTGATATCTTTGCCTCTTAGTTACCCCCATCAACTGATACACCCGGGGCCTTTCTCTTCTGTGCTTGTCTTGAGCTGATAAGCTTCCAGCTTATAGTGGAAATTCATGTTATTAGTCCCTAAGTGCATGACCTCGCACTCTGTAATATTGAATTTCATCCCATTTCTATTAGTCTGGTCCTCAAGGTCAGTCAGTGCTTCCTGTACCATACCCTGATCTTCTTGCATAATAGCCATGCTCCCAAACTTAGGGTTCTCTGCAGATTTCATCCATGCACTAAGGCCTTTCATGACAAGGCCATTACCAAAACTATTAAACAGAATCAGTCCCAAGACTACTCCTTGAGCAACTGCACAAGTAAACCCCGTCCAGCTTGATCATTCCCACACCAACATCACCTGTATTTATCCCTTCCTTAGCCAGATCAAGCACACTTTTCTTCTGTCTAACCCCATTAGCCCCCACTGAACAAATGATTTCCCATGTGGCGTCATATCAAATGCTTTGCTGATAGCCAGATAGACCAGCTGTGTTTCCTTTACCAGGAAAGCCAATTAGCTTTCTTTGATAAGATATCAGGTTCTTGTGGCACAATTCACCTTTGATAAAACCAGGCAGCATACAACCTCGCTTTCTAATTGTGTCCTTTATTCTTTCCTGTAAAGACCCCAAATGTTTGCCTTGAACAGAGTGCTGATGAAAGTGCACTGACTGTGCAGACAACAGCAGTGAGTGTTGTCCCCTTAGTGGTGTTTTCATCTAGGAGGGCACCAGAAAGAAAGCATCACCATTGCAGTAATCCTTCCTCTGCTCTTCTTTCTGTTAGCCCTTCCATTTCTACAATGTGAAAGTAGCAGCATTTGGCACAACCCCTGTCCAAGTCCAGGTGTGGCACCTGGTGTAGAATTTAACTACACTAACAAAAATTGGTGTTCATTGCAAACACTAAAGAGCAGACTAAGACCTGAAACTCCTATTTCATTCTCCTTGCACATGGCACTTTACGGTCCTGAAGAAATACATGTGACTGCTTATGGAGTAAATTATTACTCCATAAACTGGGTTCAGTGGCTGCCATCTGGAACAATTTCATTGCTTGCCTGAGTTGCTTCTATTATCACTATGGTCAGGGGTTAGCAAATATGAGAACCTGGCCTACATTCGTTGTCCACATTGTTATTATTGCTCATCAGAGCATCCTCCCAAGGAGTTATGACTTCAATAGGCTTCACTGCAGGATTGCCCCTTAACAGATATACAGTCAGTGCTATCCTATCATTCAGGAAGTCACTGACAAGCAGAGAACTGAGGCTTTACCCTTCCTGCAAAACAATACCCCCAGTCCTCATTTGCTTGAATTAATGTTGTATTTCTGCAGGGCTCAGTTCTACACAGCCTGCTTCACAAGGAAAAAGGTATGGGATGAGACTTAGGGTGTTAATGCTGTAGACAGGATACAAAATGTTCAGATCACAAATTTGTATGCAACCCTGGGGGGCAGAGGTTATTCCATGGCTGTACTGTGGTTCTGTTAGGGGATCCCTGTACCATTCCTCACCCTGTGAGCTGAGAGCAAGGAGAGATGGTGGCTCTCATCCACTCCCACCTTCTTCCCTGAGGTCAGGACTGACAGCATAAGGGACAAGCCAGGTCTTCTGCCTCTGAGCTGAGGCAATGCCTGTTGAAGGAGGGCATTCATAGCAGCCTTCCAGTATCTGAAGGGGGCTTATAAAGATGCTGGGGAGGGACTCTTCATCAGGGACAGAATAGTGATAGCACAAGGGGTAATGGTTTCGAACTTAAACGGGCGAGGTTTAGATTGGATATAAGGAAGAAATTCTTTCCTGTTAGGGTGGTGAGGCAC
>JBAFWW010027039.1:0-24962 GCA_036873685.1 Agapornis canus
AGGGATGGGGCAGCCACAGCTTCTCTGGGCACCTGTGCCAGCGCCTCAGCACCCTCACAGGGAAGAGCTTCTGCCGAAGAGCTCATCTCAGTCTCCCCTCTGTCAAGTTAAACCCCTTGTCCTGGCCCTACTGGCCCTTGTCCAGAGCCCCTCTCCAGGTTTCTTGTAGCCCCTTTAAATATTGGCAGACTGTTAGGAGGTCTCCCTGCAGCTTTCTCCAGACTGAGCAAACCCAACTCTTTCAGCCTGTCTCTATGGCAGAGGTCTCCAACCCTCATGATGTCGTTCATGGATGTCAGTGTCTCTGCATGCTTTGTTTAATCTTTAAGGGAATTTTAACAGTTTAACTGTTAAAACCCTGTTTAAATCCCACTGCTTTGTTTAATATGGTCCGGCAACTTTTGGGGCTCGCCTGTGCCTAAGCTGTGCTCCTTGGCTGGCCCTCACCCGCCTTGTGCTGCCCCGCAGGTGGCAGTAGTGCTCTGGCAGACAAGACCCCTGACCCAAACCGCTGTAAATAGCGTGGAGAGTCCTTTCAAACCCAAACCATTCTATGAGGCTATGATTTACTAGTTAATAATATTCAGTATCATTAGAGATTGTTAAAACAGTTGTAACTGAACACTGTATTTGCATTATATGTTTACTTTTCCTCTTCAAAATGTGCAAAGCATGTTAGATACATAGTATAAATAACCTTGAAAGAGTTTTAGTTTCTGAGGGCAAGTAGATTATCTGTTGTCATGTGTAATGGCAGAATGATGAAGTCTTACACATAGAAGTATTACTTTTGATGTAAATTTGAACAAAAGAGGGTTTTTTTTTTTTAATAAGGGAGGGGTTTTCAAAGGAGCCTGAGGGTCTTCCACAGATACCCCAAACCACTTAATAATAGGGGCTAGCTGGCACTGAGGCTGTGCCAGGTATACTTTAAATTTCCAACTGAAGGTCTGATTTTGGAGTTAGCATTTAGTAAGAGTAAGATAGACTTTTAACTTTTACTCCCACTAGATCATGTTAGAAAACTCTTACAGTTTATTACTTCTAATCTAATTTTCTTCGAGCATTTTGTCAAATAGTTCACACAGCTAAAATTACACTGAAATGGTAGTGAAACTTTGAACAATCTGGGTTTTCAAAAACACTAAACTGAAAAGTACTGTTTTCATTATGCTCTTGCATATAGTTACTTCAGAGAATGATAAAATTGAGAGAGAAGTGTATTCAAAATGCTTGAGTACAGTTCAAGAATTAGTTTCCTAATTTAGTAGTTTATAAATGATACATTACCAGTAAGGCACTGAAAACAGCACTGCAGAACATCTTGGTTTCTAAAATGATTGGTATGAGTAATACCAATTAAGACTACTTCTGAAATTGAGGTAAAAGTTTTATGTGCTATTATAAATATAAATAATTAAAGCTGTAAATAGTGTCAGTAACCAGACCTTGTCCCGGGAGTTGTCCAAGGCTTAGCTTGTGGCATTCAAGTAGGACTTAGAATTACAGCTCCAACTTCTCTGTCAGTTGAGTGATCAGTTTGGTATTATAGAACTGGAAACATGCAAAGCATTTTAATTTCTTCAAGAATTATATTGTGAGCAATTTGTTTAGTAAGAGAAGATCTACAAAAAGCATATGCTGTTATTATTACCCAGGATCCAATAAGAGATACTTTTTCAAATTATTACCATATGTGTGTAGGAGTTGCTTTATACTGTAGTTATTTTAGATACCAGAATAATTTGTTTCATACTTTGAGTTCCTCACTGTTAAAGTGTCCCCTTAGATTTGCCATTACTTTGACTATTGTGTGAGATATAGTAAAAAAAAAGTAGTTTACAATAAAAGAAATTTAACAAGTAATTGGAATCCCAGATTCTGCACAAAATGTGCCAAATGAAGTAATGGTATTTGCAGGGATATTGCATGGGTGCAGTAGCTGTGGGGAAACTACTATAAAACTGTTAAATGCTCTCCCCTTCCCCCTGCTGTCTTTAAACATTGCTTTCGTTTCCTCAAGCTTTTATAACAATCTTGACTGGTTGACAAACATTCCAACAGAGAAATTAATGTATTATAAATCATATAACTGGTTACCCAGATTTTTCTTATTGCTTCTATTGATGTGCAAATTTATGGACGGCTTTAATAAGGAAAGATTACTGCAAAAGGCTTTTTTCTATTTGTGTATGTTTTGTGTTGCAGTTTTCTTGGGGCCCAGCAGAGCAGTAGCTGAAGCAGAGACCTGTGATGCTGCTTTTTTGAACTAATGCTTTTATCTCTGAGCTACTGAAGGCTTAAAGGATTTCATGACTATGAGGACAGTTGGTTGAAATGATTTTGTTTTAAGATGGAGTTTTTGAATGCATGTTCTGTAATGCTGACACGCTCAGCAGAAAATTGTAATTTATACAGTAAAATCACTTGATTTGTGTTGATTTCATGTGATAGACTGATTACCAACTTAAAGGTACATAGGAAGGACTGCATTTGCAAACCACTTTGAATATATTATACTTCAGTAGTATATCATCAAAGACTGATTGCAAAGTGTGTACCTATATTCCTCATGCTCTTCTAATTTACAGTCAGATGTCCTCATTGAATCTTTCTTTTGCAGCTTGACAGATTCATAGCCTCAGGAAAGAAATTTTAAGATGGTCCAAAGCCATTGCTGGAGAACTTTAGAAATTGACTTGTTTTCAGGTGTCAGTTTTCAGTTGTGGAATAAGCTCATGGTGCAGTTTCTCTTGTTTTCATTATTTGCTGCAACTAAATAATAAAGTGTGGGACAGAGTATTTGATAACATGGCAACATCTGCTTCAACAATATGCCATTTCTAAAGACTTTGCTGTGCCTTTTGCCAGCTTTCTCATAAAAATTAATTTTTAGATCTGAGAATGAAATTTGAGCTATCTTTGCTTTATACAACAGTTGTGTTTGATGTAAAGGCGGTGTCTGCTATAAGATATTCTAGTTATGAGTAAGAGGAAGTTATTGGCATGAATATGTCACCTCATGATTGTGAAAATAAGCAAAAGCTTTTAGTTAAGAGTAAGCATTTTAAAAACTAAAATGAAAGTTAACTTTCTCCTGACTTTTGCCGGTAACAACTATTTTACTCTACTGTTCAGTTCCTCTTCTGTTTAGAGATTACTTTCAAGTTAAGCAAAATGTTGGCAATACTCCCTGTTGTCTTGTAATTTGTTAAATGCTTTCCTAAATCTTGCTTTTCATGGTTCATGATCAGATACACAAAGTAAGAAAGATTTCCACAGGAGTAAGTTCAATGAGATACTGTTCCTTCAGCTGAACAGACACTGTAGTGTAGCTAATTAAAGCACCCATTTGTATTGATCTAGAGCAGTGAAAAGGAAACATTTTGGATCCATGTGGCTTCCTTTAGAAAGATACCACAGAGAAGAGCTAACCAGAGTTCTACTGGTGTCTTTGATGTGAACATGTTCCATCCATTGTGATTTTTTCTAATGCTTCCCTTCCCTTCCCTTCCCTTCCCCTAATTCCTCTTCCTACATACTGACCTTAGTGATTCAGAAAGCTTAAGTTGTGAATGAAAGAGTTTGCAACTGTACTGTCTACTTGGCTTGTTTGTTCTGATCCTTTCCTTTACCTGTCTTTGTTATACAGATTCTGAGAAACTAGGATTATGTTTTAGTCATCTGTTAGGCACAGATAGGTTCTTGGGTGTGATTGCAATAAATAGGAGTAATATTAGTAAAAACATCTGAATTGAAGAATAAGTATTGTTATTTTCTTCCTGTCAAAGAATCTCATTAAAACCAGGAAGTTCTATTATATTTGTAGATGGAACAGTAGAAGCAGCATAAATTCAATGCTACTGCTTCTGTGATTCTTCCTAGTTTCTTAATGAGCTTTCTGTGTTTTTCCGATGCAGAGATTTGAAGGGTGTTATAGTCACTCTGAGTGATACTGGGCATCTTCAGTGTTCCTACCTTGGCACTGATCCTTCACTCTTCCAGGCTCCTAAGGTTGAATCTAGGGAACTAAACCAGGAAGAGTTTGATGCTGAAATGAAAGAGCTTCAGAAGATCATCAAGGAGGCCACAAAAACACAAGGTATGTTTTATATGTGCTTTTAGCCACCTGACTTTGCTTATAGCACTTTGAAGTATTTTATTTCATTTTCATCCCATAACACATTTCTGTAGGAAATGTAATATTTAATAAAGTTTAACTTTTACTAAAAAAATATACAAACAAAATCCCAGGCCCTTGGATACAGAGTTTATTCTTTGTAATGCCTGTTGGAACTTTCAAGATACTTGTCAGGTTGCAGATAGTTGTCACTAGTGCAAGGGTTCAGAGAAGAAAATGACAGTGCATGTATTACCCAAAGGCAGGAAAACTTTAAGGAATTTCACAGTAACGGTCTGATATACTTAGGCTTCAGAGAGAGTAATAGTATTGCCAAATTCTGGTTTATTATTACAAATGGCTTTTTAAGTTATGCAATGAACAAAGGATTATTTTTATTAAAGAAACTTTTCTGTTGTTTTAAGTTTTCTCAAAAGGAGTTGTTTTAGAAGAACATAGACATCAAAACCCAGATGATGATAAATTCTGGAATTTACATACACTGCTTTGTATTGCATTGATTTTATTCGAGTAAGGGCACACATTTCTGCAGAGATCCCTCAAAGTTTGTGTTTTCATAACTGAGCATTTAAACAGTGTGTCTGACTTAGGGAATTGGAAGCATGTGATTTTACAGGAAACTATGGAAAAATCTTAGGCAAATAGAAAGAACCAATTAAAATCTCTTCCAGATTATGTTTAGCATGTTCTTAAATTTTATTAAAGATATAATTGTGCCTTTTTGTTTGAAAAAGAGAGTGATAAAGCTCCCTAGAAAATAAGAAATAATTTATCTGCAGGTGTGAGCTTGATTCTACAACTTAAAGGTTTCTTTTTTGTAACTGCATATAACCTTGTCCATTATTGGTACAGACTAATGTCAGATTTTCAGCTTTACAAATCTAGTAATTGTATTTTTAAGCATATAGATGTGGGTAGATTCCACTGATTTTTACCATGGCTGCTCTTTATGAGTATTTGACATTTTTTTTTCTGGCTTTCGTAACCAAAGGAAAGAAAGCATGATGGAATAATAAATCCAGTGAATCAACTTCTGTTTGTTAGTTTTAACATATTGTGTGGAAGATCCAGAGAGAGAGTAAGGAAATACAGAGCTGTCCTTTATAACTTCTTTAATAACTGTCATCGTATGATTGACAAGTTTATTGGGAAAATACTGTTGGTCTTTTTATAGTTCTCTCTTCCTCTTAGGTTTTTTTTTTTTATTTTCTTCAGTCTTTCTAATCTGATCTAAGGTGTTACAGTGGTGTTTTCAGGTGGGTTTTTATGAATGCTCTTTTTGTTGTGGAGAGATGCTCTAATGATGCATTTGGCTTTAACTGGATATAAAACTCGTGAGAGCGTCTTTACAACAAAACCTTTTACGTAAGAATGCCTTTCAGGTTCACATGTTTTGGCTTTGGTTCATTTTGGCCTTTTACTTAGAACTTTAGCTAAGTCTTAAAATAACTGCTAATCAGTGTAGGGCATGTGTTGGACTTGATGATCTTGGAGGTCCCTTCCAACCTGGTGATTCTGTGATGTCTGGTTGAATTGGAACATTGGTTGCCATTAAGATACTCTTAAGCATGGTCTTTAAAATGAGCCATTGACTTTTCTGTCTTTTGAATTCATGTTTTTGCAGTAAGAGCTGGTGTTGTTTTGAAAATATCTGTGCTTACATGGAAATATTTGTTTTTCCATTTCATTTTTACTTCCAAACACGGAAACTACTTAGAATTAAGTCATCATATTAAAAATAAATAAAAAAACCCCCAAGCTTCAGACCCCCCCAAAACTGACCAGAGTAGTTATTCCCATAAATTCCATGAATTTCTGCCCAGTGATGACCTTTAAACTTCTGAACTTAAGCTGCTTTATGCATGTTGAGGAGTAAGGATATACATTGTACACTGAAGTATTTTAAAACCCTAATATACTAACTATGCAAATTAATGTTACTTGCATCAGTTTGGATTCTGTGATTGAGCTGAGTCAAAACATGTATGTTTAACAAAACATTGATGCTTACATTGAATCAGCCACATTGGAAAAGACCTTCCATTCCTGGCAGTGTTCAAGGCCAGGTTGGGTGGTGCTTGGAGCAACCTGCTCTAGTGGAAGGTGTCCCTGCTCATGGCAGGGAATTGGACCTGGATGAGCTCTAAGGTCCATTCCAACTCAAACTGGTCTCTGATTCTATGAAGTTGGTTCATAGTTTACTTGAAGAAACAACCTGAAGAGAAATGGTTAAGAAGGGATAAAAAAGGAAGATGTTGTCTTATCTGTACAAGTGGAATGGATTGTGCCTATTCATGTGTAATTGACAGAACCTGTTGTTTCTAAATGTGCTGGTACTCTCAATTATTCAGTCAGTATGCCAATTTCCCCTGTACATTAAGTCTTTACTGTTTGTTACTTCAGGAACTATACATTTCCTGTTTGGGTTTTTCTTTTTCCAATACATTTAGTATTAAAAAAGAAAAGTGCTTTTCAGAAGAACGCAAATACCTTAGAGGTGGACTTCCAGACTTGGAAGAGGAGAGTCTGGAGTTCCTCATGCTATTTACGTGCCTAGCTTTTAATCCTTGCAACTTGTTTTTATATATGTAACTTGTTTTTATATATGTGAATCTGCATAACGTTTTATATCATGGATATAAATTTGTTTGTATCATTCTTTACCTTTTGTGTTGAGTCCTGGAAATCATCAGGTAATATATTATAACCAAGCCCCATATAATGTTCTGTACATAAAACTTCTATATACCTTCTTACACAGAAGAATTCCTACAACCTATTTTAATTTACACTATTAGGCATAGAATCTTTCTGTGTCTAATGTGTTGATTATCAAATAGATGAAAGTGCCATAAGGTGTGCAATATGCATTTTGGAGATGGTTGTTAGAGACTGTAAGGAATCTGTAAACTTCTGTCTTCACATGCTTATACTAATACACCTCTGATAGATCATGGATAGTAGGTATAAATTCTTACAGATTGCACTTAAATCCTTTTTTTGTAAAGAAATCAGAAATCTGGTATGAGATCCAGGTTTTAGCTTTACGAAGAAATGTCTTTGGTCTAAATCATATGCATGGTTATACTTTTGCTTTACGCTCCTAGGTGTATTGGTATAAATCTGAAACTTGATGCTGTTCTTTTCAAAACTGTAGCTGTGTGTTTGTTAAAGGAGAGCTGATTTGCTTTTTCCTTTTCTTTCAGATATTTTGCCCAAATCTGAAAAAAACAGTGATGTAGTTGTCACAGCAGAAGTTTCACCGGGTTTGGATGTGGAATCTGTGTGTACCTGTAGAAAAAGGAAATTACTTTGAAAACATGGGTTTCACACGAGTGTTTGATCATGGATAGTGATTACTATGTATTTGTTTGTGGGACTGAGCTTCTGCATAGCCCTCAGTTTCCGTCAGTCAAAGTGCACTTTTGTTAATGACTTTATACTAAATAATTCTAATAATTCTAGTTAGATTCCTGGCTAAACAAATGTAAGTGAGCAAGCTCTTGGGTTCTTAAGTAACTTTGTATGGTGAGAATTTGTAATAATGAGTAGCTAATGAGGGGAAACAGTAGAGGTGTGGAGCATCCTGTGGGTCTTTTAAAGACAAGAATGCATGAACCAGTCAAAGAAATAATCTTTCTCTGGTCAAGGCATCATTCAGTGTTCTCTAGTATTGTAACCTAATTAGTTTATTCATCTTGTAAACGTACATAATTTATAAAAATTCAAATTAAGATTCAGGAGAGCATATATTCTTTCTTAAAACTTTTCACCTTAACGTTTCAGAACATAGTTACTACATTAGAACTTCTGTAATAAGTAGTTTTTGGCCACTGATTTCTGCAAAACTGATTTTCAGGGCTACTTACTGTTTAAAAATACAGAAGAAGCTGCTTTTTAATACATTAATATATATATATCTGTTATATCTCTTTAACCTCTGTTATTACTACTGCCACCTCTACTGCTATTGGATAAGGGGACCTCTTTATAGTATGTGCTAGTGTCTTAGCAGTTCTGTATAAAAGGAAGGACAATGACATGGTCTTGGCTAGCTTCAATGATCTTCTCACAACACTTAGAACTGTTAGGTCCACAGGATGTTCTGATGCTGCTGTGCTCATTTGCTCATCTTTCTAGATGTTTCATGTAGAAGTAACTCAGTATAGCAGTTAAACCACAGCCTATATTTCCCAATGTTGTCCATATATTTTAGTTACCTGTGTGGTAGCATTTTTCTGGGTGTTCCTTCAGTAGCCATTTAGAAAGGGAAAATCTGCTAAGATACTTCACGGGGAAGGATCAATACAGAAAGTGTGGGAACAATTTTAGGGCTTCTGCAATCTTGGAAACTACAGTCTTGTAGATACTACTTCTCCACTTATGGAAGGATTGAAATTGCACTGCATGCATGAGTAGCAAGATGCCTACTATAATTTTCTTCTGAAGCTAAAAATGTATTTCTGATTATAAGATAACATGTGATGATTTTATAGCACATACTCTGTGCATATGTAATACATTGGCAGATTGGAAGTCACCTTTCCCTACTGAATAACAGAAGGTATTTCCAGAATTTAAATAAATACGCAGTGAAAGTAGTGTGCCAAACAAAATGTTTTCAGATATTCATATATACATCAGAGTGTATTAGCTCCTTATATACATAACATTCATGACCTTCTGCTATCCTTTTTGCAGGCAATTTCAGACAGAGGCTTTACATTTTTCAGAAGGAACTCAGAAATGTATTTCGTGTATTTTTTAAACTGTCATAAGAATGATAAGTCCTTTACTGTTAATTCCCTGTTTATGAAGTTGGTTTCAGGAAGGTAATATTGCATTCATTGTAGTCACTCATTCATGTGTAATATTGAATTTACTCTGTTTTCATGTTTTTCTTCACAGCAAGCCATTGACAGTGAGGTAAAAGCAGAGACAGTGCCATCAGTCACAGTTAAGGTATTGTGCCCAACTCAAACAGTAGCATTCACATCATGGTGACAAATTTTAGCAAACCTGTCACTGTATTTCACTTAGTTCATGAGAATGAGTAAAATCTGATATGCAGAATATACTTAATTCCTTTTCTCCATATTATGGCAAGGTGTCATTCCAGTAAGTCTTCTGCTGAAGTCAGAAAGTGATTGGAGATTTGTTTTTGCTAGGCTTATCAAGAAGCAGACACAAAGACATTATTAGGATGGAATGGAGTTATTGCTGGTTATAATTTTTCCACTGCTTTTCAAAGGCAATAAATAATTTTTCCAGCACTTCTCAAAGGCAGTAAATATTTGCTTACTCTCAGTGTGAAGGTTGTTATCTTTTTAGATGTCAATAAACAAAATTAGACTTCTTTTTTTAAAAAGCCTTTCATAGCTTCTGCTAGTGAAATCTCATTTTAAAATTGAAATCACTGCAGTCCTCTGTTAGAGTTTCTGCCTGTAACTGGTACTAAAAAAGAGTGACTGTGTGTGTGCCTGTGTGTTCATGTGTGCGGGTGTATCTTCTCCTCAGTATTGTCTAAAATAGGATCATGATTTTTATGTCTGAGTTTGAGAGGATCTTCTAGGAATATCAGTTGAGCCTTATTTTTGAGAAGCTTTCAAGTTCTCCTTCTGTCTTGAGTGAAAAGTTTAGATGGTAACTGGTCTATTTATTGAACCAGCCTCCCTTAGGCTAGTGTGGTTTAGTTGTACTTGGTCTAACAGCTTTCTCTGCATTTTTAAATGCAAAAATTATACAGGATAATCTGAAGGCCTGTTGCAGCCCAAATGCATTTTTGAACAAAAATAAATGTTGTTGTTTATCCTATTAAAGTAGTCAAACTTCCTAACACTTGAGTGATTTTATAGCTAATAATATTTTCCTAAACTTAACCTGGCTGCAAAGAACTTTTTAGACCAGCAGTACAAAACAGATGATAATAGATAGCAGGTAGGGTCTGTGTACATGCAGACCACATTGAGATCTCAATCACAGTTATACTTTTTTTTAGATCTAAGTTAAGGACATTCTTTTGGTATCTGTTGGCTTTGCAAAGAAATAGCTGCCCTCAGTAGAAGCACCCAGAGCCACTCCAGGTTTATGGTTAGGTCAGCTATCATAATCTAGAGTTGCAGTTGTGCTGGGTATCCTGTCTGTAGAATATGAGAATTTGTTTGCAGTAAAAAATCAAATAGAACTTGACTCCAGAATTATTCAGGAAATTGTGTATTTCTCTTTGCACTTAAAGGAAATCATTTCTTTGGTTAGATTTGTTGTTTTGGTGGGTTTTTTTTTTGTTTGTTTGGGTTTTTTTGCCTTTTTTCCTGTAGTCACCTAGAAGAGGCAGCATGTTATTTCTTTTACATTAGAACAAATGCACATGGCACTTTAAAATCTGTCTTGGGTTAGCATTACAAAGAACATGAGAAATCCCCTCAGGTTTTCGTAGCCTTTCAAGTTATTGTGTACCGTTGTTGGCTGTAAGAAAGAAGGAATTGTAAAAGGAAAATACTGGTCTTGAAATCTGAAGTTCTTTAACATTGTTGCTGAATTGCTCTTGGCAGATTTTTCATACTTTTTTGCTGGTTACAGTTGTTTTCTGCTATACAGAGATGAAATTGATGCCTCCTTTAAATATTTCTATATGTCACTTGACTTAGATAACAATATGGAGCAGAGTGACTGCGAAAAAACCAAACCTGGAAGTGTGTGTACCAGCTCCATTAGCAGTGACCTGTGAGCAGTTCATCTTTGATGATTTAGGTAAATTATTCTAGGACCATTACAGCTATTGCATCATACTACATTGCTTGATGATGTTTGAAAAGTATAGTCCAGCCTCCATCGCCAGTGTATTGTTGCAGACACGTGGCAGTTAAAGCAATTACAAATACTTATAGATACTGCTTGGTGGAGAAGACAAGGTTGGAAGGAATGTGCTTGCTTCCTTGATTGTGGCATGATGCATCACGGGCAAAGAGAGGAAGCTTTATGATGGAGGAAATAATATATAAAAATCAGTTACTCTGTGGTACTTCTGCTGGGACATTTTGTTTTGCTGGCAGTTCTCTCTATGTAGAAATGGCACTGTTGAGCTGAAAGCAGGGCAGAAAGCTTGTTTACCTGAGCACAGTCTAGCATATGCTTCCAATATAGCATCAGTTGTTTGGTGATTTCTAGTCTTTTCCCAGCCCTGTTGATAAGGCTGCAGGTGGGATTGCCCTGTCAATTAAGTGGAGCTGAAGACCTGAGAAGTATGTCCTGCCACCTCAGATGGGACAGCAGACCATTTCTGCTCTGAAATATGCAGCCATGGTCTCTCTTGAAACAGGGCTTTACTGACTGCTGCTCATCTGAAAGGACAGTTATTATATTTTCTCAACATGTGACAGGAGCGAAGGACTGATGGCTTTGTAAACTATTAAAACCACAATATAAAACTGCATTTGTTTGGGTATGCTCTGTGTTCAGGGTATTGAATTGTTTTATTGGTTATACCTCAGGATAGTTCTATATTGGAGAGACTAGTTTGCCTTTTACAAATTACAGATTTTAAAAAACCCATAACATGCCCAATGTTTTGATAAAGGTGAACTGATGGAAACAATTGACATAATTCAATAGAATATTTCCCAAAGTGCTAGAAAATAAATTGCTTTTGCTTGGATCCTCCTATTACTTGATACAATTTTGTGTTGTTTTCAGAACCAGATTCATCTGAAACTGTGGTTGTGTCTGTCTTTTTGAAGAGGAACTTTTCTCCATCAGAACTCGGAGGAAATTGTGTGCTTTCATATAGTACGCCAACAGGTAAGTCACTGGAGATTTCAATTTGATTTGCGTTTTTTGAGGTCTTTATTTTTACATATTTCTCTTAAATGTTCTTTTGAAATATACTGAAGGCAGTAGTACTTAAAGAAATAATGTGTCAGGGTGTCTAGTCTTCAATTTTAGCTAATATTTTGTGTTACATCCTTTAGTTATGTAGTTGTTCTTACAGATGTATGATCATATGCTTTTATGGCTTTTGAAGCAGCTCTACAAACTTTCCCAGTGTGTCCTACCAGTTTGCTCCTGTTCTGCTCTTTAAGGGACCGATTCTTGGAGTGAGGAGTTAATTAAATTTTTATGACTCCTCATATTTCTGGGCTGCCAACAAATGTGACAGTAACTGCCTCCCCAAACAGGAGATTTGAATAAGCATTGGCGTGATTATGCCTCACTTCCCTTCTGAACAGTTGAACATACTCATTCTAAACAAATAAACTAAGTAGTTCTGATTTACAGTGCCATAAGGACCCTAGTTGGTAGCATATGTAAATTTACCTTGCTTTCTATAACTGAAGACTGATTAGTTTGGTTTTCTGCAGGCAGGCTTGTCAATGTGTCAGCCTACTGAGAAAACAGTATTTAGACACAAGTCTTCTTTAAGTTAAATGCAGCATACATCAGTTTAAGTTGCGTGTTCTTAACATCTCAGCTGCTTGGCTTTGCTCCTCCACCTCCTCCTCCCTTGTGCTCACACAGTCAAGAGTTAGTTCTCAGCCAGATTTGCTGTCTTGGTCCACTCTGCAGAGCCAGGGAGCTGTGCCAGTACAAAAGGAAGGGTGACATGGAGTAGACTGGCAGCAAATAAATGCTTGTGGAGTTAGAGCTTCTGTGAAAGGTGATGGTTTTGAGTACCTTATCCCACATTGATCCTTTTATTTAAGCATTTACTTCACTTCTCACTGAAACCACTGTGTTGATGATGGTAGGACAAACCTGAAATTCATGTTTTTAAAGAACTTGATCTTACCCTCTTGCAGATGGGTGCAGAGGTTGGGAGGGAAAAGGATACTCCTCCCTTATTCTAAAGAGCCTGTGCACACAGCATGTGCAACTTCAGTCCCTCTGTATTGTCACTCTGACTTCTTATTCCTTGTGAAGGAGATGTTGTATCTTCACGAGTGTCCAACTTAGTGATGTGGCTTTAGACAGGTTTTGTGCTACAGCTGTATAGCTAGCATACTTCTGAGTATCTTGGATTGTCTGGCTTTGATAACTTGCTTTTTGTTTTGCTGGTCTGGCTTCTGTGAGTTTGCTTTGCATAACCAGAGTATCAAACTTTAAGGATATTTCTCACAAGCAAATGAATGTGTTATTTCTTTCAGGTGATACTAGTTAAACTTAGACTTATATTTTAGATAGTGGGTTGGATTTTGCAGGCTTTTTGGTTAAGGACGTTAAGAAATCTTAAGTACATTTGATTGTTTATATGCAATTAAAAAAGCCCAGAATACATGAAGTCTAACAGGGGATTCTAATAGGGATCTGTAGAAGAGATCTTAAAAGCTTCCCTTGAATGGTAGAGTTTGTAAAACTTCTAAATAAAGGAGCATGATTAAAATATTGTTAGATTTTTGTTTAAAAATTTAAATTATTAAGCTGGGATAATTCTGTTCAATTGCGTGCTATTGCTAGTGTTACATGTGCAAGGCAATCAAATCCCTCAATGTAATACAGTAGTAAAAATGAAGTGCCTTTGTGACTTAATTTTATCTTAATAGAGACTTTGTCCTCATTTATTTTAAAACTGTACATATTTGTGGCCAAATTAGTCTTCAGTGTATCTATGTGGGATTCATACAGCTGAAGATTAATGAGTCAGTCAGTTGGATGGGATTGCAGTATTGGTGAATGTGGTCTCATGTCTGCTTTTTGGCTAGGATTATGTCTTTATGCGTTGTTAACAAATGTCGCTTCTTGAAAAACTATTACTACACTTGCTGTTTTCCTTATTTGAACAGTGTCTTACATATTCTTTTTTTTTTATCTTCCCTTTTGTCCTGTTGCTGGTTATACCATAGAGCTCTTTCCTGAAGGTGAGTGAATGGAGAAAATGCAAAATTTGAATGGTTTCATGAGTGACAGCATATGCTGGATAAAGCAGATTTGGAAGGGAGCTGTTATTTTGCCTATTATTTCTGTAAGTTCTCATTATCCTTGTTTTGATGCTATGAAGGTGTGAATATTTGAGGGAATTGAAAGTAAATGAGGATTAGACATAAGCCATGGAGAAAATAAAATAGTGAAGACATTTTTTGAAGTATAATGCATTCCCTCATATATAAGACTTTTGCAAAGTATTAAGTGCCGTGTATGTTGAGATTGGAAACAGAAAACACAATTGTATGTTCTTGCTTTACCATATTTTGAGGTATTTTTTTCAAGTTGCAGCAAGAACTTAAGCAGGTAAACCGTAGCTTTTTTTTTTGCAACTGAAATGGCTATTAAGGATTTGGAGCTAATGTTACCTTGTTTGGCCTGAATAGCTCTGAGAATGGTGTCACTTAACATCTTTTCATTCCAGTTCCTATTGGAAACATGTTATTCAAGGCTAAAAGGCTGCTTTCTAACCAAGAATACCAGCAATACAAATCTTAGCTGTGGTTGTGATAGATATGATGTTGACAAAAGGTGCAATTAAAAGACAAAACTAACAAAAGGACTAAAGCTTATGCATTGGTAGACTAGAAAGAGAGAAGGGTAGTTTGCAATGTAGTTGTGTACGTGTGTTGAAAAAATACAGCCCTGTAGGAGTTACTTCACTAACTTGTGATTTTGCGAGCATACTAAGTGGAAAATGAGTTAACTGTTTTACTAGCAACCTTTTCTGGTTTCTGGATGTTTCAGGTGACTTTGAGGTGCGGTACAAGAAATACATACTTGAACCATCTCCATAAAATACCACTCTTGGCAAGAGTAGCTATCACTTTGTTGGAAGATTTCTGCTATGTAAAGTAACCTTAAAAATTAGTAAAAAATAGAGTAAATATATAAATAAACTTTCTTAAAATAGATTTGTATCTTTTTCAAAGGGTAATATTCTAAAAAACAAAGATTTGGATTTTGTTTTAAGAAATTTCTACTCAAGATAAACACCTGATGCTGAAGAGAATGTTGTGGAGCTTAGTAAACTTAGTAGAATCACCTAGGACATTTATTTGGGTTACTGTGAGGTGCACTGAACTAGGTAAATGCGGGATCATCAATATCAGGAAAAGTATAAATTTTCTGAATATTTAGCATCCTAAATCAGAGATCTCAGTTTTGATGGTTTTTATCATGTACTTCAGTGTTACGTTTCAAATATAAATAAGAAGAATGCATGAGTAATTTGTAAGTGAATTGTAACTATAGTGCATGGAACTTTCATTGCTTTTATCAGGTAAGTGCATAGCATGCCTTTAAATAGTAGCAATTTATGAGGTAATGTTACAAAATTTCCGTTGTACTTCAGATTTGAAGTTAATCTGATTCTTTCCACATTCTTTCTTTATTACAGTGCTAAAATTATGTATCATGCAATGTATCACAACTCCAGATGAAGTGAGATGTATTGCTAGACATAATGCCAAAGGATTGAGGAAGTTCTGGCTCCCACACTTGGCTACTGCTTTCTGTTTCTTTACTACCATTTAAAATGCTAAAGTACTCTGAAAGCCTTTCCCAGCAAGAGTTTTTCACTGTAATGATAAATTTTATTGGTGCTTTTTTATTTGTTTTTTCTTATATATAGTTGTTTTGGACTCATCAACCAGAAATCTCTCCAGTCCCTTCTGAAGCCAGATACTGTTTGATTTAGTTTTGATTTGACCTTTGAAATCCTGAAACACTGTTTGTGGTGAGGCAGACTGAGAGCAGACTATCTAGAAAGAGCTGGTTTGAAACAAGAAGAAAACATCTTGGCTAGTTTTGTCACTGGTTTTTTTTTTTCCAGTAGTTCAGTGGTAAGATGTTTGTGCTATCTTGTCATCAAGAAAAGATCTTGATTTTTCCCTTCAGATGATAAAGTTGAGTGAATCATTCTGAAGGGTCATGGGTTTATCATCAAATATTTTTTCAGGAATTTGCCTTGGAATCCAGGGATATCCTAGTTTTGAGGATCTATCTTAAGCTTTCTGCTTGGTTCACACTGATTTTTACTTTCTACAAGCTGATGCAGAATACTTACTTGGAGGCATTATCAGCCAGCCAAAAGAACTATTGAACCAGCAACCTAAAGGGATGAATCTGGGTGTTGTTATAGAATTTGTCCCCTGAGATAAGTCTTAGAAAGAATTTTTCATTGCAAGAGATACGTGAAGCAGCAAACAAAATTGTGAGCAAAAAAGGTGGTTTGGATGACAGCTAAATGGTTGGGCTCTTTTTTTTACATTAACCTGCTAAGCTGACAGGACTGATAACTTGTGTAGCTATTCAGTTTCGTGACTTTTCTGCCTCTATATAATCTATGACAGTAACTTACTTTATTCTGTCTAAAAATGTGCTATGTTAAATTCTGCTGAGATAAATACTGGGTTCATGTTTGTCTTTTGTGGGTTATTTGGGAGAAAATGAGAGAACGATGAGAGATTGAAATGAGATAATGTTAATACTGATCTCAATATGACAGGTATTTCTGCTGATAGTGATGCCTGTACCTGAACAAAACAAGGTTTCCCTGTTAGCTCCTTTATCAAAAAATCCTCCTCAAAAACCCCATAATCTGGTTGTGAGAACTCCATATTTCATAGCGAGTAGCACTTCTGCCTTTCACTTCTACCTTTCACGTATCACAAACATCCTCTTTTCTCTTGCACCGTTCTGATTTAATTGCATATGATATTAGATCCTGAGCATCAAAGGCAGTAGCCTGTTTGTTGTGCAGTTCTGTTTCATTATGATGCAGTAAGCTGAATACCAGAATTTAATATACCTTTGGGTATCAATGTCTGAGATACACTTTTGCTAAGCCACAAACCTCTGGCAGATGCTATGAAGGTAGCATAGATTTATTTAAGCTTGTAAAAGAGAGTAACTTTGTTCTTAAAAAGGATGTAGTTTGTGATACTCCTGGTGAAAACATAAATGCTTTAGTTTTCTGTTTGAAGTGCAGCTGTGGTATGTGTTAAAGTAGAATTGTTTGTCTAGAGCATTAAAATGTTGATCTTCATCGCATGTTAATTAGTATAAATACAGGTATACAGTGGATTTTACTAATAACTCTTGCTTTCCCATTCAGTTGAAAGTGTTCACTTGAAAATGTAATTAGAAGTATTCAAATTTACAGGTATTTTTAGGTGGAAAATAGAATAAAATTTGAGATTTTTGCATAGTTTTTGTTTTAATGTATCCCTTAATCATGTTAAATATATCTTGTTACACCTCTCTGAGGGTAGAAGTGTGAAGTGTCTTGTATTCAGAATATGGATATGGAAGATGAATCTGTGTTCTTTCATTTTAGGAATACTGAAAGCTGCGCAGTGTAACTTCAGCCTGCCTTTACGATTAATTTGCTTTCCAGCTCAACCATCAAAAGCAGCAAACCACAAGATAACTATTGATACCAATAAACCTCCCATCAGTTTTCTTGCCATTTTTCCAGGTAGGTTTTAATTTTGTCTGTAATAGAAAATGTGTTGGGACCTCCAACAGGAATTGTTCATCTATACAAAGTAATGAGGTAATTAACAAAACTAATGCTGGAATGTCGAAACACTGTATTTTGAAGGAAATAATGGAGTGGAGTTCTTGATACAGCTGTCTGGAGCTGATTTTATTTTAGTAATAGCTTTCTTGGACCAGAAAGATAACGTGTACTTAATGTTATCTTCTAATGCACAAACCTGAGCTACTTTTCCTACTTAGGAGAATATTAAAATAGTATGAAGGAGTAATTAGGTGCCATCTAGGACTGGAAAAGAATAAAATTGAGTACTATAAGGTGTAGTGTTATGAAAATAATTTCTGCTGTAAATATGAGGTCATCATTTGGAAGAGATAGAGGAGGTGGAAGTTACCGCAGAAATACTCTTGTAGTACAATCTGGTACATTCATAAGCAAGCAAATAAGAGCTGAGGATGCATTAGACAAAATGTTTCCATGCAGGAAACTATCATATTACTATGCATTGGCATACTGAGTGCTGGTTGCTGGTACTAAATACAGATTAATTTAAACTCAAAAGTGTAATAAAAAAAACCCATGAGCGTTATCTAGGGATTTGAGAAGAAATAAGAAAAGTGACTCATTTAGCTTAATAAAACACAGGCAAAATAAGGGAATACAGTTGACTTCAGTAAATATTTTGTGGCTGTATCATGCATCTAGATGATCATATTAGCACCAGAAGAAATGAATAAACAGGGCTTTTGTGGTTAAGTCTAGCTGGTAACTCAGCACCACACAGGCGTTTACTCACCCCCTCATCTGGGTGGGATGGGGAGGAGAATGAAAAGAATGTAAACCTGACAGGTTGAGATAAGAACAGTCTAATAACTAAAGTTGAATATAAAACTACTACTAATAATAATAATAAGGGAAAAAGCAAGGGGAAAGAATCTAAAACTAAAAGAGGCAAGGGAAGAAGAACAATAAACCCAAGTGATGCACAGTACAATTGCTCACCACCTGCTGGCCAATACCCAGCCTGACCATATCAGGGTTAAGCAACAACTAGACCATTGGTGTGTTATCAGCATTGTTCTCAGACTAAAGCCAAAACACAGTACTGCACCAGCCACTAGGAAAGAGAAAAATAACTGCTACAGCTGAAACTGGGACAAAGGCTTATAAAGAGATTTTGAATAAGTTAAGTCTGGCAGTGATTAAGTTTCTGAACTTCAGAGGACTGAGGTTCTGGAACAGTTTGCTGAGAGCTGTATGGGCCAACAACTTTAATATGGTATTTTTAAGCTGGAGCTACATCTATTTTTGAAGTACATTTGTCTGAGAGTAGTGGATTATGCATGGTAGGTTTTTGTGGTAACCTGTTTTTCCTCATGTTGAGAGTAAATATACCTGTGTGTGTTTTGGTTGTTTTTTTTTTTTTTAAAAGAATGTGCTGTGGAACACTTAATTGGGGCAGAGAAACGTTTTTTTCAAAGGTCTACATTTGGGGATTTTAATCATAGGCTTCCATTACAGCCAAGCAATAATGCTTTCAAAATACAGTACTGTATTCTATTTTTAACCTAGGGTGTTGAAAATACAGCAGAAAACATAGGCCTAATGTGCTCAAAAAGGAGGTATTAAAATCTTCTGATTTCTGTTCATCTCATTTTCAGTGCTTTAGGGGGTGGGGGAGAAGAGAGAACCCAACAAAACCGTACCGATGTGGTTGGTGAAGGAACTTTAGATTCTTGGTGTGCACAATAAAAGCTGAATCTCTTCTGCTCCTTGCTTGCCTTGTTTTTAGGGGAAGGTTGGGAGGAGAGGTGGTATGGAGTAGTTTTTCAAGTACAGTACCCTTAAGTGGACCCTTTTATCCTGGTATGATTCACTGTTTGGAATAAAAAAGATGGGCATGCATGGACTTTGTAGAGTAACTGGTTTGAGCAAGGTAGATGTTTGTTGTGCTCTGTACTGAAAGCTGGAAACATTTTCATGGATAATTTCTGCAGAATTTTTGCATAAATTGTAGGTGACAAATGTAGGGATGTTGCACACATCTGATAAAAGGTGACAGTCTTTGAGCTGTACGCTAATCATAAGTCTTCACAAATCTACCTCTTGTTTCCAGGCTGGGGAAGAAATAACTCTGTGTGGCTCAGCTTCCACATGTGAATGAAGGGCAGGTATACCAACACACCTCTGCTTATCTTCACTTCTGAGCCCTAAGAAGGGGATCAGTCTTACATTGCCTTTCCTAAATAGCTTTTGCAATGGCTGATGTGGTTCTGGCTGTGGCTTGAGGTTTGTTGAATCCCAGCATTGGATTATAGAAAACTCTGTTCAACTTTCTCTTTCAGACTTTGTTGATCCATCTGAGGATGACCAGGCAAATGTTCTGGGATTTCAGTTTTTAAGTGGTTCAAAAGCTACTCTTCTTGCTTCAAAAACATCACGTAAGTGCTACAAGAATTCATACTAAAGGAAGCCTGATTATTAGTTAATATATGTATAAAATGAGGATGTGAATCATACAAACCAGAATAATAACTGTGTGAGAATTAACACAGGACTTTCAGAGTGTTAGCTGACTAATTCTCATCCTCTCTCTGGTATCCAATGATGTTACTAGGAAAGGCACAAAATTTTACAACAAACCAAAAATCCTACTCAAGGTATAGTACACTACAGTGCCAGTTCCCTGAAGAAGCTGAATTCTCATCAAGTTTTTAGTAAGGTTTTTATTCATGAGTTAATACTGTCATTGTAATAATGAAAAACTCCTTATTCTCTCAAAGGTATTTCAATATCTGTGTTTGGGAGTAGGCATCTACTGGGATTTCTAAACCGGATTAAAAAGCAGGTTTCTAACTCCTCTGATGTTCAGAAATTCTTTACTTTAATTAGACATCAGACCCTGCTTACTTGCTTTTCTGCCTCTAAGTAAATGCCTGTCTCTAGATGCTCGTATATCTTTGTAAGAATAGGATTATAGATTCTATATCTTCCCTATTATGTTGACAGAACGTATGAAGATGCATGTAGATATGGTGTTACCTGGTCCAGCATTTCTTATATAAGGCAGTTTGTGAATTAAGTGGTCATGTTACAACCACTTTGAATTTGTGCTATTTAAAAAAGTTTGATTCTCTTCATTTTGGAGAGTTACAGTCTTGCCTTGTACAACTACTCAAGTCGCTAAACTCTTTCTTGGCATATGCATCAGAACCAAATCATTTCAGTTGTGTTTAGAGTTTTCCATGCCAGCAGAGCACAAGGTCTTCATTTAATATTGCAGACTAACAAATTGAAAAGCTATAATATCTATTGTGTGTGGCAGGGAGTTCAAATGGAACAGCGTATGAATGCTTAATGAAAACTATTTTGAGAGAGAAAGCAGAATCTGGTTTGTTGTAAAATTCTTTTGATGCAAAAATAATCTCCTTCTTGGGTTTCCAAAATTGGTATTCATGATGGGTTATGCAGACATTGGTAGCATCAGCTGTGAGCTCCAGGATAATATTTAATACCTTTTCTAATGTAATCAAATGCAGGAAAACCAGAAACCGTTTGGAGAGTAACTGTCATGGTACCAAGAATCACTTTATGTTTCTGAAGTTCGAATCCATTTGCACTGGGTTGTGTATGCATTACTTGCATGCTGGTTTATGGTTAGCTTGTTCTTAATATTTGTTTAAATAGTATGACTTAAACAGTTTTAACTAACTGGAGGTGCAGTGATAGTTTCTGAAAATGAAAGGATGTAAAGGATTTATAACAACTGCCTTTTTCCTGCATTGCAATTTAAATCCTTTAATTTGAAATTTATTTTGTACAGTTGCTAAATCCAATACTGTGTAAGGAACAAATTTGTGCCCATGTAATTAATGCATTTTAGCTTCTAGTGAGGCTATAACTTTTAATTCCCCTACCCCAAACCCTCAGTCTTTTCCTCTCAGGTTTGTTTATTCACTAGGTCGGAATGACGCTTGCAGTCCTACTATAAACTTTCCCACACTGCTTTACTTGTGAAGTTCAGTTTACAAAGAAGATTCAAAATATCTGTTTCTTTTAGCGTGACTGCTCATTTCTTGTGTCTGGGAATCCTGACTTTAGAAAACAAATGAGTTGTTTGATGCCACCTTCTATGTTTCCACCATTCATTTCATGGATTGGATTGGGTTGGGTACAGAATTTCTGAGGGGGATTTGCTTATTTGAAATATTACTCAAGTAAAACTTATTTAAAACAAATAAATTGTAAAAGGTCTGATACCGAAATGTAGTTCAGAATATTTTTATGAGCAGAGACTATCCATAATAAAAAAAAATTGGTAGAATTTCATGATACTGAAATGATTGTGCTTGAGTAGACAGCTCTTCCCTGGGGCTGGTGAATGCAGAAAAAATTGCGTATTATTTGTGTTAGTTTATTACATATTAATTTAGCACTTAGTTTATACTTTGTAAAAGTATAAACTTCAGCCTGTCAAAAAGCACTGCTGCAAAGGACCCAGCCTGAAGTTTATTTTGACAGTTAGTACACAGATACAGAAAGTACAAGATACAGAAAGTATCTTGCCTCATGTAGATTATTAAGGTTTTAAGTTTGTTTGTTTCTTCTCTGGAGTGTTTTATAACTGTTTTTTAATAGAAGTGTAAAGGAGGCTTGACTGCTAATTGTGGCTGCTAATGTGGGTTTTCTGGCTGAGAGGTGAACTGAATCTTCCAGATTTCTTTCAGATAACCTGCTGGCAGGGCAACCACTCTTAATGCAGGTTGTGCTAGTTGGCTGGATCAGCTGTAGTGTTGAAAGCCTTTGTAACCTATTTAGCCTATTAGTGCTTCTCAGTTTCCTGCTTTTCTGTTTGAGTATTTTCTGACGATCTATTGTGATTTTCTGTAGCAGAGCTTTAGCAAAAAGCATACACAAGTTGGTGAGCTGCTATAAAAGCACAGGATGAGCAGAAGCACAGTTCTCTCTTTTTTTTTTTTTTCATTCCATTTCTGTTTAAAGCACCTACAATTAAAGATTCTGTTTCATACAGTTTCTAAATCTTATTTGCCTGGTTTTGAGAGCTGGAAGATCGTGTAAAGCAAATGGCTGCAATGCTCTCAGGCCATGGTAAAATTAGATTGTGTTTGTATTGACCAACAAACAATGTATGGAAATCAAATATACATTTTGGAGGAAATTAATTTTATCCATTTTAAAACATTAATGTTTTAGATATGTCAATTATAAATATAATGACTGGTGATTTGGCCTGAAAACATCTGAGCTAATTTCCTTCAAGGAAAAAATCAGTTAAGGCAAAGCATGGTGATACTCAGCTCAGTCCAGCCGTTACATTGTGAGTGTTTAAAAAATGGACATGAGGTTGAATGTTATCTGGAGCAGATGGTGTTCTTTTCTTTAACAGGCATGTTTTTAAATAAAACTTGCTTCTTTCCTGTTACACTGTAAACAGAATTTGTCATTCTTTGTGCAGTGAAATAAGTATCCTGGGAATGATGCCAGTGGTAATGTCAAACAATCTTGAATTACTAATGTTGAGAAAATTTCAAATAAGTACATTCAAGTTCTAAAGAATTCTGGTTAATTTGATTTACTGTGAACCTTGTTAACAAGAGCAAAAAAAGTACTCGTTTGTATCAAGTCCCGGCAGCTCTTTTCCCTCATAGCTACATTTGTCTATCCTTTCAGATAAAGTACTGGTAGATGTGTAATGAAATGAAATAAGGAACTGTTGTTTGAAAGTGTTTATCTGGATAAAAAACACTGCTGTGGTATTCCACAATGTTTTTGTCTCCATATTTAATTAATTCTGATTTCCTGGAAATCATTATATACATTATATACGCATTATATATGCATTATTATATGAATGTGAACAAGAAGCAACAGAAATAAAATCTTATCCCACTAGCTTGATAGTTTGCAATTTACTAAAATGTGGTAAGAGAATTGAATTTGTTGGGACAGATAACACTGGAACAAACAGGATTTGTAATTTCACTTCAGTTTAACACTTTATTTGTACACTACAGCACTTTTACAAAGCCATAGGGTGTAGATGGATAAAAATCACTTTCTGCTAACATTAGCTGTGTCTAGATTGAAGCATAGCTCTATTAAAGATGAATATTGTTGTCTATGACTAGTTAGAGTAATACTTTTCCTATCGAAATGTATCTTAAAATAGAAGTGGTGATGTGATTAAAATTATGTTGACTGTATTATCAAAAAACTCAATAACCATTTCCAAAAGATATTCAGGATTTTAGGTAAATTTGAGTTGGTTTGTTCACACTATTGCCAGATGCTTAGGATACCTTGCTTTCGTCATGGTTTAAAGTGAATTGACCCTGGTTCTGCCTCCAACCCTCAAAACAGCTCACTAAGTTATATTATGTCAGAGAATTGTGGACAGCCTGTTGTGATGGCTTAATATCATCAAGTAATTATCCTGTTTCCTTATTATGGTAGTTCTTCAGAGCTTTTTGTTCTTCATGAGCAGGCCCATTCTGAAAAGTAAGTAGTCCTGGAGCAGTAAACACTTCTATTTTGTGCTACAAAATGGCTTTTAAAGTTAAAACAAAAGAGTGAGTATTTAGAACTAACATCCACAGAATACAAGTATTTCTTTAACACTAATGAGCATGTATCTGTTAGGAAAATCTCGTATAGACTTAGGATGCAGTTAACAAGTTTCATTTGTGTGTTAGCTGAACTGTGTTGTATAGTGAATGTATGTGGTTTAAATGTGTGTTTGTCAGTCCTGTATTTGTTCTTGTTTTCAAAGAACGATACAGGATCCAGAGTGATCATTTGGAAGACCTTTGGCTGATAACAAAAGAGCTGAGGCTTCGACTCGAAGAACATTTCAAGAAGCAAAACTGCAAAGATTTCACGTGTACATTTTCTGGTTCCATTCCCCTGCAAGAATATTTTGAACTAATTGATAGACACTTTGAGGTATGTGAATCATTGATGTTCTGCTAGTTTAAAAATTGTTCATGTGTTAGTACTATGGTTGATTAGATTAGGACTATAGTTATCATGGGCACTTGGCTTTCAGGAAATAAGAAATTGTATCTAAGATAGTGCTGGAAAAAAAGAATGGTAAGGTGATTAAAAAAATAAGTATTGTTATCTGGGCATTAGATATCCAGTGTTGATCTGAGTTCAGCTATTAAGAAGGAGGAAGAAGACTGCTCCTGCTGAAAAAAAATTTCACTTCAGAAAAAGTCATTCAAACAGAGCAGAATTTAGTACTTCTGTTCATGCTTAAGGGAATAACAATCTCCTTTTCTGCTGTGATGAATCTAGAATTAATACGCTGTGTGTATGTGTCATAAATGTGGCCTGTATTAGGAATGGTGTGGCCAGCAGAAACAGGGAGGTTATTCTTCCCCT
>JBAFWW010027039.1:25062-43228 GCA_036873685.1 Agapornis canus
TTGGACTTGATGATCTTAGAGGTCCCTTCCAACCTGGTGATTCTGTGATTCTGTAAATAGCATACCAAACAGAGAAGAAGCCTTGAGATACTGGTGGTGAAATTTCACTCTTGTTATTAGGCTTCTTGATGACATATTTAGGCATTTTCACAGATTTTGTGACTGTTGGCAATTAGCTTTGATTTCAGTTGCAAAAGATAATTCTCGAAAATGTTAATAAGCTTATGAGAAGTGTAAAATATGAAACTGGTATAAATGACATTATATTTGCATAATTCACACTCTCCCAAAACTTTTACTACACTTTTCCCATTTCATTTGGAATGTGCACACATAACATATATGACCCTTAACCTGAATTCCTGAAAACCCTTAAATTGCAGCTACGTTTGAATGAGGAAAAACTTCAGGAGCTGTTATCCCAAAGGGCTGCACAGTTTCGAGCTATTGAGAGGCGATTGCTGACACGATTCAAAGACAAAACTCCTGCTCCACTTCAACATCTGGATACCTTGCTAGAAGGAACATTCAGAGAGGTCAGTACAGTTTGATTAAGAGCCTAACATTTTTTTATGTTGTTGGTGAAACTCAGCTTAAAGCATATAAGCTATGCTTTCCTGGTTATGTTTACCATCCAACAGACCAGGAAGCAGTAATTTGTTTAACCTAATTTTCCCTGTAACTTTCCAGATGATTTGCAGTAGTTTTATTTCATCTGCAACCGCAAAATCTTCACTCCTGGGTCACACCAGCTTGACAGCACATCATTCTTTCCTAACTGATGTTGATAGTGTAAATATTTTATAGTTCATGTGAAAATATTTTATAGTTCATAGCTTATGTAAATATTTTATGGTACACTGTAAACTGGTTTGAATGATTTGGCCAGTGTAACATCCACAACAAAATTGTCCGAGGCTGACCATGTCCTTCCATACAGGGATTTTACGTTTTAACCATTCCAGAATGTGATAGCATTCATTCCTAAACCATCCCCATACTGGAAGTACCCAGGAATAACACAGTTTTTCTTCCTTTTCCTGCCTTAGCTCTGCATTGGTTTAGAATAACCCTTGTGTCATGATGCGTACCCTTTGCTAAGAAGTTACTTTATGCGTTTTCTGTTGGAGGATCTAATTTTAGTTTCCAATATGCCTTGTTAGAGATGCTGAGTCACAATTAAATGCCTTTTTGGAAAAAAGACTTACTTTTATGTGCTGTTGTATATCGCAGCAATTAAAAACCGAAGGTGTTAAGGACAAATATTTTTCCTTATTGTTTGCTCTAAGAAAATATTTCTCTAAACTGAAGAAAATTGCCTTTCCAGATATACATGAGTCAAAAGAAATTAGCCTTTGTTTCAGTCTTTAGTGTGAATGAGTTAAATATGAGATGCTTTAAGTTTGAAAGCGGGGTTTTTCTGCTTACTTCAAGAAATAGGTATTATTGTCATAGATGGATGATTCTTTAACACTTGGAAATGGCATGACTAAATAAGCCCTAAAGATAAACAGAAGTGAGTCTCTTAACTCTGCTTTTGCTGCGTAGGACTGTAGCCTTTCAACTTAAAAGCGACTGTGATGTGCTGGACAGTTTTCTTATGCAGTTGAATTGAAAGATGAGCTCTGGAATATGACAAAAATCAGGTAGTTGAAATAAATGGATTCTGCAGAAGCTTATTTTATGAGGTCCTTGAAACCCAAATTAAGTGGGTGCTTTTCCTGATAATTAATGTTGTAAGCTTTTTTAATTAGAATTAGTGTGGTTGAAAAGAGATTGAGGGAAAAGATTTCTTTCCAGAGAGCAAATGCTTACATTTTCCAGTGTTTGTTAAAACTTCCTTTTAGGCAAGCTCATGTTTTTCTTGGTAGATTTCCTTTGTTGTCTGCCTTTGTGAATCTCTTTGCAACAAAGAATTACCATTATTGTTAGTACAAACAAAAGTGTAGCAAAATAGTAATTACCACAGAGACCCCCACTGCTGCGTTATGTTGGTTTGAAAGCAAGAGTTGTGGTAGGATTTAATATTGTCTCTTTGCTGTGTGGTTGAAATGCAGTTGTTGTCTTTAATTCAGTCTAATCTTTTGTCTTTGAGTAAGTATATCTAATGCAAATAGCTGAAGTATTCAAAATTTGGTATATGTGTTTTCAGTAAAGGAATAATAAGGCTGGAAAAATATGAACAGTATAAAGTCTCACTCCAAAAAGTATGTAGCCTTTTTGACATTGGAATTGATATGATTCTATTTTTGAGAATGCTGCTTTTCAGAAGAATTCTTCAAAGAAGTTGCATCTGTATTTCCTTTTGGAAGGTTGTCTGTTTTGAGCCCCATGGTTGTGTTCAATGATTTTCTTAATGCAGCATGCATCCAATAAAGAATAATGATCCAGACCTCATAGAATTAAGTGGAATGACTTACTTCAGTGGAGTTTGTATTGAACTCTGAATAAGCGATGTAGAAGTTCTAGGGGGTTTTGTAATAAAGTAGATATGATAAATCCCAGAATAAAATACATTGCCAACAAGGTAGGATGTATTTAGTACTACAGCACAATTACTAATGGGTTTATTTTAAGTAAGCTTTAGCCTGATTTTTCATCTTCAAAATAACAAAGAAATATATAACCAGGCATCAGTGTATGCAATGATGAAAAGCTTGTGTTTGGTTTCATAGTCCTGTTTAATCTTTTCTTCTATAATTTCTCTTTCTGAAGTAATATTCTGGGACTAAATAGATTTGAGAGAGATTTAACAGCAGTTAACAAATAGTGGCATCAGGTGTTTCATTCTGGAAGGAAAATAAAAGCTTTTTGATACACAAGCCTTGCAGATTGGAAAAAGGAAATGTTATTCTCACAAAATTTAGGAATGATTTGTGCTATGAAGATGCTATAAAAATAATGGAAAAATTGATTTGCAGTAGATGCTGTTTGTATGCCTGTGATTGATTTCTTCATCTCTGGTTAAAAAATGACCAGTGCGATTGGACATGCTGCTAGCTGCTAAGAAAGGAATTTAATTATAGGAATTTAAAAGCAATTGCACAGTAGTTGAGATCGCATAGATGCTTTGCAGTTTAAAGGACTTCAAATACAAAATGAGATTGCAGTGAATTTTATGGTAGCTGCTGTAAACAGCATGTACTTTGTATAATGCTCACTTACTAGAGACATGTTATGGCTTGAAAGTGTAATTTAATGATCTTTAATGTCTACGATGTGCTTTCTGTCTTATTAAAGTAAATAAAAAAGTCATAGTTTGGCAGTAGCTGCAGGTGCTTGCCCCAGAATGGTAATTTTCATGCATTGACTCCTGACATACATTATTTAGGTCTCCAGGTACAAGCTGGAATTAACAAGTGTCATAAAAATCAGATAATTCAATTTATTATTTGAACCCACATGGATTTTATCCTAGTGAGTCAAAGCAATACTGGCTGTGTCTAGTTGTAAGCTGTGTTTAACCCTGTACCCATGTTCAGAAGACTACGGCAGGTACATTCTTTTGGAGAAAGAGGAGGAAGGATTCTATGATTCTGAGGATGAATTTGAAACAGCAGGGTGGAGTTCTCCTAGGGCACTAACTGTTGTTGCTTAACCAATTTTAAGTACTTAGAACATGAATCTTGGACAAGATAGAACAGTTCAAAAAAATTTAAGGACAGAGCAATTACATCTGCCTTGCACTGTGCTACAATAAAAGGTAGGAAAATTAAGACAAATCATGAAGCAAACACCTGTGTCCTATATCCCCACACTTCCATCGTGTGTCATAACCATTGCTCCCTTCTCTTTGATGCCACTATTGCACAGTACCTGTTCCCCCATGTTCTGAGGTTTCTTTGGAATTAACTAGCTTGTGCTTTCTAAGACTGACATTTCAACGTCTACCCGTGGCCCCAGCAACCCTCCTGTAGTTGCTTCTCTCCGCACTCTCAAGCCAGTGTGCTAGTGCTGACTGGCAGTAGCCATCTGAGCAGACAAGATGGATGATCTTCCTGAGTCAGTAGAAATACTAATAGTGTCTCTCCCCTTCCAGCCTGCTAATTAAAACAGATCTAGAGAGGAACTTAATAATTTCTGAATCTTCATGTCACTGAAAAAATTTGTGTTGTCATTAGAAACAACAAAAGCTAGGAATGGACCAACAGATTAAGTCTGGCATAAATGAGCAGCAGAGCTATCTAACCTTAGACATCTAGGCTTAATAGCTACATGTTCTACAACAGTAGGTCTTTGTTTTTGACTGGTGATACATTTTATCTTTTTCTTTAAGGTACTTTATAAGTTTGACAGTGTCTTGCCATTAGTAAGAGAAACCAACGTGCTTTTCTAAATAGGACTGCTAGAACTAATTGATGCTGCAAGTTTATTCCATTTAATTTCTTCTGATTCAGCTATCCCATCACAGTGATTTATATAATTACTGAATAGCTTGTCTCACAGAAATACTTGGCTGTAAGCAGCAACAAAGTGGCTTTCAACGTCATTTTCAGATCTTGCTGTGTAAGCAACTTGAATTTGTCCAGTTCATTCTGCTGGCTTTATCATATGGTTTGTATTTAACTTGTCTGGGCTTGGTCTTGCTTATTATGGGTTCTACATAATTCATACGCAGAATTCATGCAGCTTCAAGAAATTCACGTGCATAGGAATTTTTCACTAAAAAATTCTGCTTGAAACAAGGGGAAAAGTGTTGGGTCTTTCAGATTTCAAAAGGTACTCATGGGTTGCTGTTTACAGGGAATAGGAAGAGGGATCATTTCTACAGATAATTTTTCAGGGTAATTTCCTTTATATGTTCTCCCTTTAGCACTCCTGTATTCTCTGTCTTGCTCGTATAGCTAGCAGTGCTGGAAAGCAAGCCTAACATTTCATCATCGGGCTGTTAGAAGTGGTCACCAAACACAATTGCCTCCAGGTAGATATGCTCCTCATTTAGAAAAAGGCAGCAATTCCATCAGGACATCAATTTTAATTCTTTATGCAGCAATAAAGTGTGGAGGAATTTGTTGTCTGTGACTGAGAGAGCTTTTTAAAGGGTAGTTGTTTTCCCTGAGGTCTGTGATCTGAGCTATCACTCACGTATACAGCTCTGGATGTTGCAGGTCTTGAGCATTCAGTAGAAACAGAGGGATTTGGTGAAGGGTTTGGAAGTTGTGTATATCTAAATGAGTGCACTGGTTCTTTTAATGAATAGTGTCACAGGAGTTATCCTTTCTCTTTGACATGGCAGTTTGAAGAAAGGTGCTTCTAATATTGTTAGAACTTTATGAATGTCATTACACAGCTGTTTCTTTGTCATAGCCTAATTTAAGCAGAAAGATGAACTAGCTCATGGTTTTGAGATGGAATTTCAGCAATTGTGGTGTGGATTAATGTCAGCTGCTAAAACTTAGGACTGGCCCAGAGTTTCGTGCCACAGGGCAGGTTTGATATTTAGATGTCTTAAATTTTGTTCATAGATAGCATGTCTTGCAACCCGATTGATCCTTTTGGAGCCCTTCAATCCCATGTTATTTTAAGAGTGACATTAAGTAGCCATACGATGTGACAAGGTCCATTTTAGTCTTGAAAGTGGACATTCAAATAATAATATTTAATCTTTGAGGAAAAATAATTATAAAAAGACAAAAAAGAATTTTAGAGCAACACCTGATTAAAGCATGGAGGATGTGACTTGCAGCTCTGTTCCAATATATTCTAAAATACACAAAAAGAGCATTCAGCACATGTCAAAGAGTTAACTAAACATTTTCTTAGAAAAGCATCCAGAAAGAGAATGTTATGATGCAATAAACTTTCAAAGCTAAATGTAAGGAGAAAAAGCAAATCTTTTGTATTCCTGGACATCATTTAAGAGGCCATGAGAAGGGCACTAAATAGTTGTTTCTTGGGGTTTCAGCAGAATGTGTAGTTAATCTGAATTTTGAACTCAATTTAAAGGAATTTAGAGTCCCTTTGAGCACATCTTACTTAACAGGACAGTTGTGAGGAATTTTCACTCTAGTGCTACTGATCATGCCTGTGATGTCTCTCTTCCATTGTGGTTTGTGATCAAGCAAGAGTGTTGAAACCCTGTCAAGCAGTATTTTATGTGTCAAATACTGTGTGCCAGTAATTGTCCATTTTATAGTGCACACAGGTTCTTTCAGTCCCTATAGAAAGCCCTCATATAGTTTGGTGAACTCCTGTCAGGCTGAGGATACAAGATCTACCCTACAGAGGTACATTATTTTTTTCCCCTTCAGAAACACATGAACCACTGAAACAAATGTCACAAGTGCCAAAGAACACTTATGTCACAAGGAGTGACATAAATCACTTTCTGCCATTGCCCTTATACACCAATCTCCCCCTATGCATGAGGACTGACTTGGCATTTGGGGAATCCTTGGACAGGTCACACTGGTGCAGCAGCTCTGAAGTGAGAACTGCATGCAAGGTGGTTTGGGGGAAGAAATATCAACTAAAACCATTCTTCTGGTCCTTTGGCGATCTGAATGAAGCAGTGGGTGTTCTGAGTTGGCGTTCACAGGTTCAAGGGGAGTCGTTCAGGAGATAGGTCTGTATGACATAACAGTGTAGCTGAAACCCTCCTTTGTGGAAATGTGAGAGGCCAGACTCTATGCAGCCCAGCAGACCCCAGTTGAAGCACTTTCTGCCACATCAGCACACACAAGGGCATTTTATGTCCAACTTCTTTCTCCTGTGATGGCCACATCATTTCCAGCTTTAACATGCATCTGGCTCTCTCCCTTATGAGCTATTATACCTATTTGTCCTAAAAACTGGCTGATCTTAAGTGAAGACAGTCCCACACTGGAGCAAGTGATTGCTACCACAGACAAGAATACAGAAGAGTTGTGCCAGCAATCCTAATATATGCTTTCCAAGCATGGCTAACTACTTTCAGACGTTTTTGGAATACATCTTCTAATAAAAAAGGGGCTTTGATGACACTGTAAGTATTCCACTGTTAAAACTCAGTAAGTCATCGGGAAACAGAAACATAACACTGTTTGAACACCAGTAAAATAGAGAATTTTAATTATATATAATAGCCAATAAGCGACTTTTAGTGCCTATGAAAAAGCTACATTTAGCAGAAACAGCAGTAAAACAAGAGAAGTTAAATATAACTCCTCCAAAGAACAGCATATTTATTCAAGCCAAAAAAGAGCTAATTTATACTATGGGTGTAGTTATCACTGACATTATCTGGCGAAAATGACTATTACGGGAGAGGGTGTGTATAGCCTTTGAGTCATGCATGATAAACCCTAATGGTTTTGCTTTGAGGTAAAAGCCCTTACTAATCAAGTAATGAATCATTCCCAAAATGTTCCTAAGGCCATGTGTGTCTGAAGTGTGACTCTAGAGAGAATACTCAGTCATTAATGATCACTTCTGAGATTTTATCAACCAATTAATAAGCAAGAAAAGGAGTTAAGGAGCTTGAACAAAGAGGTAATGGACCTTTAATGGCATTCCATATGTTTTAGTGAATAGAACATAATGAGTTTTATTTGCCACTGACCACAAACCACCAAGGATCGAAGTTCTCCACACGTTGCAACTGTTAAAATATTGCAAGGAACAGGATTTATGCTTTCAAGAGACTGGGACACCATGTTTACTTTAAAAGTTGTCATGTTCGTACTTATTTTGTATTACAGCTATGTTGTAGGTTATAAATTATAGTGAAAGAGTTCAACTTCCTAAATCAGTAGATGAACATGAGGTAAGGAGAGAAACAGGAAGTGAAAATGGACCTGGTTGCAATTCTGCAAAGAAAGGAAACATCAAACCTGATAATCTGAAATATCAGATACCCATGAATTATTGACAGGTTCTTTCACTGGGAGAAATGTACTCCATAAGCAAGAGAGGAAGTGTTCTGCAATAGTGTAATCAACACTTGGATCAAAAATATTGATGCCATTTTCATAATGGAAGACACTATTATTTCTTGCTCCTTAGAAAGTTTTCTGTATCAGCCCTGTAATTATGCAGTGCAGAAACATTTGAGGCATGAAAGCCATACAGTTGAGAACAATTTGTGAGCGTATATGGTGGAAGATACAGTGGCTCCTTTGGGAGTTTGGATACGTGATCTTTGTGAAATTGCTCATTTTGAGTGGTCCAGATGTGATCAGTTAAGTGAACATTAAATTATTGCCAAGCTTGATTAATTTCTACATGCAGTACTAAGGACATTTTGGTGGCTTCTGATGTAATTTTAAAAGCTTGCTTTTATACTTGTAGTAGCTACTATACATGTTTAACCCATGTGTACATGGGTGCTGTGCCTTCAGGTGGCTGAAATAATGTTGAACTGTATCATGTTCTGGTGTAAGCTCACAAGTGATACTGGGGGTTTTTTTTGTGTACAATAGATAAAAATTTTGTGTTGTGGTTGGATGGCAAGTATGCATTGGTTTCAAATTCAGTTCTGGAGACTTTGATACTTAATTCAGTGGAATGCTTGGGTTTGTCTTGACTTTTGTGTTCATTATACCAACAACTAAATAAGGGGGAGAGCTACATAAACCATGTAATTTAATAGCATTTTATGCCAGACTGTGATTTAAAACCAAACCAAAAAGACCTCTCTCTCTCCCCCAAAACAACCAAACAAACGAAACAAGTGTCTGGGACATAAATATTTGATGGTCAAATTCACTAAATTATTTGGCCGCCTAATGCTTTCAGATCTTGGTGTGAGCTGGGTATGGAAGTTGATTTGGTTACTGTTGTATCTTTGCTGTGTCTTTTGTCTGCTAACTTCATCTAAAATTATTTTATGTCACTGCTCACAATTATTTCCATTTAACATATGGCGAGTGAGCATGTAAATCACTGTTCTGTTGATCTTGGATACTCTTAGAGATTTAATGTAGTGACATTTAATTTAGTCACTGATGATGGCTGGCCTGAAATGACTTGTGTAGACCAGTGTCAGAGGTGGGAAAAGACCTCAGGTCATCAGTACATCAGTAGTACATCAGTACTAGTGCTTATTTCTTCATTGCACATTCCTGATCACCTGACTTCGGATTCTGTTTGGTATTACTTACCTAAGGTAGTAGAGTAGTGGACTTTGGATTCCTGAAGGAAAAAAACAGAAAAAGCATTTAAAAAATGGCATAAGAACTTCAAAACTCAGATGACTGTGTTTGTGTGTATGCCCCTGCAGTCAGCTCAGAGCTGCTGCTCTAGCCTCTATCCGATGAAAAATGTAACTTGTGTGGTCAGTCGCCCAATTTAGATCTTTTAAATAAAAGATACAGTTTATTTTGGAACTAAACTGTTGGTTAAGCCCGTATATTGACAGAAACAAAAGGGAAAACAGCTTTCTCCATTTCTTCTTGCCAGTTGGGATCTCAGGAGGTCTGTTTTATGTTTCAGTTATACTTAACTGCTGACTTCCACAGTAGGTATTTCTACATTGTGAACCCTTTAATTACTCTGTTGTGGATAATTTAAACCAGTATGCAAAGGAAAAAGGTGGTTGCAGGAGAAGTTGGTGTAATGAACTGGGGGGATCAAAAGTTGGGATGGAAGGAAGAAGACAGTAAGGACAAGTGTCAGAACTACAGAGCTGTTACTTTAAGGCTTTTATTACATAGAATGTTCTGCCTATTCTGCTTACCTTGAGTTTTGCAAACTGTCATGGCTGCCAATTTCTTGTTTTTATATTGTCTATTTTTTGTGGATACAGACTTGGTATTATTTAGTAATTTTCAAATTAATTGTTTACCTGAGTTCCTTGTTGTATGAACAGCCAGGACATTGAAATGTTAAGATGGCAGGTTTTGACCATAACAGTTGTAATCATGATTTTTCCAGAAAGCCTTTCAGTCAACCTAAAAAATATCATGTATGGGTGCTGAAGACTATGCTTGCCAGGGTAAATTCCTGTAACATGGGAAGGAGAGGTAGAGAAAAAACATTCTGTATCAAAGGAATTGGATTTTTTAAATGGTATTTTTAAAGGAATCGTTCCATTTCCCTTTAGGAAATCTGAAAGTATTTGGTACAGATAACATATTTTTTATCTTGTTCATTGTTTATACTCTTCAGGCCAATCTACTTAGAAAAAGCAACACCTATTAAAGGCCTTTGAATTCAGAGTCTTTCATGTTACAGTGTGTCTATTTACTGCTGTCAGTAGGCTTGTAATATATTTAGCTTGAAGAGGTTAACAAGCATACCTTGGAGTGTTACTTTTATTTTCTGTTCTGTGACACTTAGCAAAATCCCATTACACAATTGAGGAGTATTATGATGTTAAAATGTTAATTTGTTCTGCATTCCGTTAAAATTGGATTTTTTTCTTGTGCACTGGCCCATGCGCTTTGTATCAAACCTATAATTTAAACACTATACCATAGAAATGCCTAAATTAGGAACCTTTTGCCTTTGCTACCTTAATTACATCTCATTATTTAGTACTTAAAGAGGAACTTCTAGCTATTGGTTAAATATTTGCTAGCTAAATAGATTTGTTGCGTTAAAGAAAACACTAACCCTTGCCTCTGTTCTGATGTGAATGGGGTTTCAGAGGTTTGAGAAAACTGTATGCTTTGCTGGAGGAAAAGTAAACTTTTTGCATTTTCCTGATTTCTTTCATTTCTCCTTAATGGGCATTTCATTGTGCGTGAGCTGTCTGTTACGTTCCAATAGGCAATTGAAAGTCTGTCTTAAAAGAAGTATTTACCAAAAGACTGTTGTGTTTCAGTATGTTTTGTCTTTAAGCTACATTTATTCCTTTTAGCTTTTATGAGCATCTGATACACTCAATTTCTTTTCTCTTTTTATTGTGGTAACAAATAAGAAGCAGATAACTTGTTCGCTACAAATCGCTATCTTTCAGGTGTTTTTTTCCTCCTTTTGGGAAGGAGTCTCTGTTGTGTGATCAGAGTCACAAAGAATATGATGCATTCCAACATCTGTTGAGTTGTCTTTTTTTTTTTTTTTGACAAATTTTGAAGTAATTCCTATTTTTTAAATTATACCTTCAGTATTTTATTGTGCTTTATCTTGCTATTTTTCCATTGTATAAGAGCATGTGAAGAGATTGTAGTTCATAATTGCAATTAGATAGAATCCCTCAATGTGAAATTCCCTGTCATATGCAAAGATATCCTACTTCATTCAAGAAACTCATCCATGTGAGAGTGCTGAGGTGCTGGCACAGGGAGGCTGTGGCTGCCCCATCCCTGGCAGTGTTCAAGGCCAGGTTGGACACAGGGGCTTGGAACAACCTGGTCTAGTGGAAGGTGTCCCTGCTCATGGCAGGGGTTGGAACTGAATGAGCTGTAGTGTCCCTTCCAACACAAACCAGTCTGTGATTGTGTGATTCATTTCCACTTCTACATCTTTTTTTTTTTCCCTGAGATCCACAGTAGTGTAAGCTTGTCTAGAACAGATGTGTCTATTCTTATCCATTACTTAAACTACTGCTCTCCTTAAGGAGCTCTTAAATTGCTTGTGCTATTCGTTTACTTTTGGAAGCCCCATGTCTCAAAAAAGTTCCTTCACCTATTCTTCCCATATGTTTTGTTACACTGTGGGTTAAAAATTGCAGACTGGCATGGTTACAGTTTGAGGTATAACTCTCCATTTATGTTTATTGCTGTGATATGACTGATCTGCTTTTCAAAAGGCATCAGAGGCAAATAGAAAAAAAACTTGATACAAGTCTTCATTTTGCTCATGTGATTCTTCTGTGAGAAACCCATCTATGGAACAAAGAAATATTTGGCCGCTGTTGTATGAATCTGATTCTATGAAGGCCAGTTTTAATGTTCTCAAATGTAATTCTGTTAAATTTTTTTGAGGGTAGTGGTGGGGGGAATACCAGCAGTGCAGCTACAGAAAAACGTGTCCAATTCTAGGCTAAGGACTGACACCTTTCAAACAGATAGTGACACAGGAAACAAAACATGAAGCTTTCAGGGAAACCATTTATACATTTGATATATGTAAGCTCTGCAATCATTACTTCACTATTCATGTGAGGGTTTCAGTGATTTGTTGGCTATTGTCTGTATATACTCTTGGTTTTGAATTCAGCAAGGCAATCTATAAAGTTCTGTGGAAACCCTTCCCTGAGAAGAGTTTTTGAGATTCATATGGATTACAAAGCATTAAGAAGGGTTGTTCCTTAATTTTCTTTATAAGCCAAAATGCCAGGAGACAATTTTAGTAGGTATTAATAAAAAACTGAAAAGGATGCTTTGTGTTCTGGGACTGATGCCAACATCTGTATTTGCAACTCCCAAGACAGGTCTAAGAGTGAAAGCTTTTCCTTATTGCCCTCAGAAGACTGCTTGAGCAAGGCTGTGACATTTCTGTCTTGTTGCATCTGTAATACTTACTTTCTCCCTCACAATTTTTGTTCTTTCTTTGAAGTTTATGGCCACTGCAAGAGTTTACTCTCTGGGGATGGGGAGAGAGAAAAAAGTCTTTGTTTTGATCACAGGTGCATTTTTCTAATAGGAAGTCACATTGAATTTGTGTAGCATGTTTGGATGCTTCTGGAGCATATCCTCAGCCAGAATGAGTTATCATGGGAGTTCATAGCCCAGAATGTTAACAAGGGCTGAGGTCTGTTCTCCAGTGCAGGTAAGTTTCTTCATTTTTTAATGAAAAAATAGGACTGTAAATTTTAGAATTCCATGAACTGTCCAGTAAATCGGAGTAAATTTTTTGAAGAGATTCTAAGAATTGTCTCACTTTCTGCAAATGTTATAGGAGCCTATATTGTCTCTTTAAATTCTTCATATTTTGATCAGGGATCTAATGGAGGGAGTCAGGTTTCTATTGCTCTTCTAAAATCATGTGTTTATCAGGTGAAGGAGAGTTAAAATGCTGCATACAATTCTGGGCTTTTCCAGTCTGTGTTCCAATAAGGTTTTCAGTGGCTTATTGAGGCACTTAATTTGGTGTAGCTTTATTCTGAGCAGTATGGAGCCCTCTTGTAATCCTCTTCAATCTAGGATTGTTTCAGGTACTCTGGCTTTGAAAATAGGCCACATTATTAGGTCAATTAAATACTCATTTAAATGTCTAAACTATGGTTTTAAAAATACACGTGCTTCCAGAGTGCATTCTTGCAAGCAGTTAAAGTCCTGAATTTTTGCCTCTCTCTTGTTAACTTTTCCATTGTGCATGGAATGATGTTGCTTTCCGCTGAAAAATCGATTGTTCCAGCAGAGTGCAGCAAAAGACAAATATTGTAAATATGTTTAGTTCCCTGTCAAGAGCTGGTACTGTGTAAGAAAGGAAGAACTTGGGTGAAGAGCTTGTAATTCACAAAATTCCAAAGTTAAAGTCTGCCTGCAAGCTTTTCTTTCTGCAATCCTGTGACATCAATAGCATTTACTAGGAAAATAATCATTAAAGAGGTGTTAATATGTTGTGAATAAGTAAAGTCTAAAATCTCACAAGCATTCCTTGTAAATAGAAGCAGAACTTTGTAGGTATCCAAATACTAATGGTTAGTAATTTATCTAAGGCTGGACTGCAAGCTGGTGGGAGAGTTGAGATTACAAGTCAGGATTTTTCTCATCTACTCTATACTTCAGCTATTAGATTCCCCTGCCTTTCATTTTAGCTACTAATGGTTTGGGTTTTTTGGTTATTAGTGAGCTTAATACTAATTTCTGGGTAATATCTACAATTTGAATCTGTATTCTATCTCAATCTTGGGGAAAATTCCAAATGATGCAAAAGGATTCTTGCATGTTCTGTCTGCATGCCTAAATTTACTTTAAGACAATTTTTTCTTCATACTGACGTAGCTTTGCTGAATAGTCACAATGTAAAAAAATAGTGAAGACACCACATAGAAATATGTTTTTTTTTATAATACTAAAGCCAGTAGTAGTTTTCAGAAGGTGAAATTTAGTCTTAAAACATGTTAATGAATGTAAGAGTTACATAGCTGAGAAAAAAGTGAGTATATGTATACTCACAGATGAAAAATTAAAATGGATATGTAAAAGATTTCCAACAAAATCGCAAGGGATTGTAGTTTTTCCTTACCCCATCCGTTAAAATTTATATAATTTGAATTAAGCTGTACATTTTTACTACTAGTTTCTAATGTCATTCCTATGTCAGAATCTGAATTGGGAGCCTGAAGCATGTTTTTGGTGTTTGGGTTGCAGCCTGATCTCCTGGTCCTCCTGGTCCTGTGTTTCAAAATGCCTTGCACTGCCAAAGGTCAAGTGGGAAGTGTTCCCAGAGTTCATTCTCAGCTCATTAATCAGTATGAACAGGTCAAGTGAGAGACTGAGGATGAGTAAATCTGGGATCCCCATTCAGTTGGTGTGGGCACTGGAGACTCATTACACCCACAGTTGGCCTTCCTGTCCATCAGTGGGTCCTATTCCCCTGACACCTTTGCCCAGTTTAAGTTGCAAATGCCTGGGTTTAGTTCTGATCAAGATTTTTATTGCAGTGTGAAGTAACTAAGTTTCTGGAGTGCCTACATATTCCAGTTAGGCTCAAGGCACCCAGTGCATTGGATGCTGTGCAAGCACAGAATAAAGTTTGTCTTTTTATTTTGAAGATCTTTTTATTTCAGTACACTTATTTCAGTGTTTTAAGGGCTTAAGTTTAGGGGTAAGGATGAAGGTCAGAGTGATAAGAGCATGGAGATATTTAGGAAAGCTGTTACACAATAACATGATTCTGGGTTCATTTATTGGCTTTTTTAATACTGTTTTTGGTTTAAAGTTTTGGATCCGACTCAGTCTGTAGTCTGAAGGGAATTAGTTACTGACTTTTCCCATACCAGAAAATCTTAACAAAGGAAGAATGGTGCAAAGCTCATCTAGTGTTTTTCCTGCCTCAACTTTGTAAAGACTTTATTTACAAGAAGATAAAGGGGAATAGATATAAGAATCCGTCACTAATGGGAAAATGCGATTGTAGAAAAGTCATTATTCTTGTGAGAGCGATGCTTGATTTTACAAAGCACATTGCTACTCTTGGTGAACTGAAACAAAAGTGCTCAACAAATACAGCCCATAAGGATCATGATGAAAAGCTCAGAATTTTCTCTGAATAGTGTGGGACATGTGGGAATGACTAATTTTAGGGCTACCCTACAGTATTCCATATCTGAACATTTCTTTTGTGGCAGCACAGTGTGGCCACACTCAAGTTGGAACCTATCTCTGCTTGCAGTTCAAACTTAAAATACCAGTCATTGCCTCAAACATTATGCAATCTAATGCAGTATTTCTCTGACCTTTTTTGACGTAATGCATACTGATTGATTTATTTTACATTTTTATTTTCCTCTGCTGTTTACAAGTTGGAAACAAGGAAAGATGGACAATAAATTGCTTAGAATTTAGAAAAATAGCATCCCATTGTTTTACAGGAGCATTGCTTTGATGCTGTAAACCTAGATATTTTAAATTGGCACTGACAGCAGTGAGGAGCTGGCCTCTGGCTTTGCCTGCTAGCAGTCCCAGCTGTATACCTGCCAGCTGAGTGGGGTTTCTGTGTAGGTGGTTTGTGTTTGTATTCTCAATTGCTGGTTGCTTCATGAATGCTGGTAGGAAGACCACGGGTGGATCTGTAATCCTTTGAAAAACTGAGTTTGCAGGTGGCCACAATAGAGGTGTCATTGCAGAGATTTAATAGTAATACTAAATGAACCTAAAGAAAGTCATAAAAGCCCTTTGAGGATTCTTTGGGATGGTAATTATGCCTTGATAATTATCGTGATGAGAATTAGTAGGTTGGTTCTGAAAATTAGTGTATGAAGAAGTCATTAGTGTTTGAGAGCCATTTGGTCTAAGTAGTACAATGAAGGCATAAAGCATTCAGCAGGTGGGAGGAATGTTAAGATAGTGGCTACAAAGAGCACGCTCGCTCTTGGAGGCTTTTTGAGATGAGGAAAAGAGAAGACAGAATGATGGCTTGAAGAGAAAATGATCTGTGGTCTTTGATTCAGTGATGATACAGATTATATGTCCCTGGACTGCCTATAGCACATGAACTGCATGCAGAGAGAGGAGAGATTCAGGGCTCTGGGATACAGAGCTGTCTTTGTTAGCATGGTACCAGACCCTTTGCAGGCTTCGTTTTTACTTTTCCAGGCACTGCAACTGGTAGGGGGTATTTGACCTGCACAGAATCTGAGTGTTCATGTGGGCTGTGGGACAGTAGGGAAGGAGATTGGAGCTTTGGATGGATTTGGGAAGCGAAGAAGAGAGGTGATTGAAAGCTATTTTGAGGCAAAGTGCTCTGAAGGAAAGCACTCTCCACATACACTTATCAATGCTAGTGAGGCTAAGAAAGAAGACTGATCTTAGCTCAAGGGAGGTACAGGTGTGTGAATGTCTGTTGCTGTTGGGTGAGCAAATAAGACTTTAGGAAGACTGGAGGAATGCAGTGAGAGCTGGTACTTAGAAGGAAAGCTAGGCAAGGTAGCACACTGAGAAAGGAAGAGAATCTGGAACTTTCAGATGAAAGGAGACAAATTATTTTTACATATATTACTTTGCCTTCATTTTTATATTCAAATAATCAATCTATAGAGGCTTAGAAATGATTTCAAACAGGAGCAGGGGTTTAGATTTTGTGTATCCTGATTGGGAGGGGAAAGAAGGTGAAGGGGAAGAAACCCCAGAAAGTACAGAAGCTAGTCATGCTTCAAAGCAATAATAAATATTTTGAAGCAACATTTATGCTGGTTTTACACTTTTGTCACAGTTGATTCTTTTCATCTAGTAAAGATAATAAATGAATAATCATAAAATATTTGTGTTTGAAAGTTCTTCCTTGCTTTTCATGAAGCGTATTTATTTTACATCAGTCCATTACAGTGTAACATTGATTGGTGCATGTAATGTATTATTCATACTGTTCTAGTTTCATCCCATTAGCAATGCCAACATTATGCTGAATTCTGCAGTGGTAATCTTGTGTGAAGTCTTTGTGCAGTGACTGGTGCTGTGGTTCAGACCCTGTTTCACATTTAGTGACAAGACAGAGTGAAAAACAGCACCTTATTGATACTACTCAGACTTTGTTCCCCCTTTCTCCCCCCCAAAGCCATGAGAACCGTAAATGTACTGTAGACCTATAAACCAAATTGTGAAAGGCAGAAAGTATATCAGAATTGGTTTATTTTTAGTCCTTTTAGTGTATTTTTGTTTTCCTGATAGCTGATGTCTTTAGAAGAGCCAAGTAACTAAAACCATCACATTGCAGAAATAACAAGAACAGAATTAAAACCAGCCTTCAGTTAAAATAGTCTGTCATTTTGGTGCATATGTATGATCCTGTGGGTACAATTTTGATCATATAAATTGCTGTGTGTAAAATGTATTTAAATATGTGCTAAAGCCAGCTACTCAGCACAGTAAGGATGAGCGAAGGTCTGCCTACTGCTAGTACAAAAAAAGCACACTGCTTTTTAATTCGAATCTTCAGTATTTGCTGCTTTACCATTTAGTACAGGAATTTATTCAGACCAGAGTCCATCAGATTCAGTGCTAATCCCTTGATTGACTGAATGATTTGGGCCTGGTCTCTGTAGGTGAATACTTAAGGTTACATTTTTTCCCTCCAGAAAAAATGGACTTCTTCATTGGATATTCTGAAAATCCATAAGAAATTGCAATCTCCAGACAGATGAATGAAGATGAATATAAAAAATATCTTAGTTCCTAAATGCTTCAGATGTGAAATTACAAGGAAATAAGATGAAAAGTTTGAAGAATGTTCTTTTTCAAATGTTTTCATTTTTGAAAGCAGCTGTGTAAACACTGCAACCAGCTCTTCCTGGAATGAATGCTGAAGAGAAAAATACCTCCCCCCCCCATGCTCTAATGGAGATGTTGTCATGAAGGAGAAATGGCTGGTATCTCTAAAAACATATTTCCTTGGATTTTTTTCTTTGGAGACAGGGAATGCCTGAGCAAAGTTGGGAGGGCTATTTGAGACATGGGAAGCTCACAGGTCAACTGGACTCCCAGGGCTCTGAAAACATGAGGGGTGACAAAGAGTCCAAAGAAGAAATCTGGAGATGGGCTTTGGACAAGGGCCAGTAGGGACAGGACAAGGGGAATGGCCTTAACCTGACAGAGGGGAGATTGAGATGTGCTCTTAGGTAGAAGCTCTTCCCTGTGAG
>JBAFWW010027040.1:0-22900 GCA_036873685.1 Agapornis canus
CAATCTAAACTTCCCCTAAGTTTGAACCTGTTACCCCTTGTCCTGTCACTACAGTACCTATGCACCCCCATGCATCCTAGCATGAGCCGAACATGAGCCAAGCAGACCATTTATTCCAACTCTATTTAATAAAAATAGTTACTCAACTGTCTAATTCAAACAGAAAAAACCCAGAGAATTAAGAAAATTATACTTTTACTATGGTTTGGTTTTCTACGAGTCAGAGTATATTGTTGAGACATAGAATATGTATAGCTTCTTTACTGTGTAAGCCTTCAGTACTGTTACAGGTTTTAATTATCATTGAATGAGTTGGCTTAGATCTTCCCACATGCACCCATATACTTGTAATGTATTCTACTTATTTAAGCACAGTTGTGTCTCACTTTGCCCATGGGTATTTGAAAATTGCATGTTTTGTTTTGACAGATAGAATTTCTCACAGTTACATTTTTCTAACCTTACAAATGGAAGCAAAATATAGCTCACTCTTAAATTCTGTCCTATATTCAACGTAATTTTTCCTCTTCTACTGACCTCTGAAAGCCTCTATCCCATTAGAAATAAGCAATTCAGCTCATTGAACTATATTTCAAATGCCCAGGTTCTTCCATTTTGCTTAGAAGTTCTGTCAAAAGAATTGACCTTTTCTTAGCTTAAATTGTTCATCTTAAACTCCACAGACCTTCTGGATCCTAAATTTTCAAAGCTCCCTTCGAAGGTTTCTAAAATAATAAGGTCCTGAAATTATTACTAAAATAATAAAGACCCTGAGCCACCTGCTTTAATGCTGAAATTAGTTCTACTTTGAGAAGGAGTTGAACTACATGACACAGGCCACTCCCAGCTCACATTGTAATTCTATAACTTTATGATACTGTGACTTGCACTAAAATTAATTAGGCATTGATTTTGAAAAGTGAAATTATAGACTAAGAATTAAACATTGTAGGCATCGACATTTAGAAATCCCATCCCTTGTTTCTTACCCACACCTCTGTCATTCTTAATGTTTAGTTCAGCTTTTCCTTTTCTCTCCTCTTCACTCCTATAGCTCTGGGCTTTTTTTTCTGCTAACTTTGCAGTATTTGGCCATTTTGTTTCAGTTTTGCCTTCCCTTCCCTGGACCTTGCCAAGTCTCTGTTTGCAATACTACGCTATAACCTTTTTCTATTATAGTTATGTCACTCATGGTGCAACTTTTAGATATTATTTATGCAATGAAATACAAGAATTAGTGAAGTCAGTTTGCTGATATAATCTGCATTTACAATCCACATAAATGCAACTTTTTTGTGAAACTGAAATCTTAACATCTAAGCCAGAATTTAAAAAAAACCCACAAAATCTTCTTTTTCAAGCAGTTAAGGCACTTTTCATTAATGAGAGCAAACAAAGTGTGCAAAATCAACTGTTTTCAGAGAATATTTTTCCTGCTACCTTTATAACTGTTGTCAAAACTTGGAACTAGAGCATCAGGCAGTAGTGGTATAGGAACACAGAAGAAAAAAGCAGACCTTTTCCCAAATAGCTTCTAAATTAAGCAGAAGAAAAAAGAAAAACAAGCAATGTAGGAGAGAGTAGGTACAAAGCATATTAAGGAAACAGCAACAAGCCCTGATATTTTTAATTAATTATTACTAAAACCCCCTGATGATAAAGGAGTGACTTTGTGTGATTTTGTGTTTTGCTGTCAGCTTTGAAGTGCTATTCCTGGGAAGCCAGTGGGAAACTGAACTTGCACAAGATCCAGTTTTACCCTTGCTTTGGGAGATCTCTGAGCTTTGTAACACGTGCAAAAAGAGTAGCTGTTCACTTACAGAAGGGGTCCAAAAATACATACTGGAAGGATATTTTCACATGTTCTTAGTGTACCAGATGCTTGACAAAAGGGATAAAACTTCTTCCCTCTCCATTCTGAAGAATGTCAGCACCATTTTTACCTCACGTTTGTTTAGGGGAAAAAAGTCTTTTCCACTGTGATGGATGTACGTTATTCTCCCTAGGCCAAGAGGTGGTACACCAGCCTGAAAATGTGCTAACCACACACGTTCTAGGTTCTCATATTTCTGGCAACAACTGGTTTTCGTTTCTTCTGCAGATGAAATAACAGGGCATTCACAAGGCTATTTCGAGCAGTAATGGGGTAACAAAGCTTGATCAGTAATAAATGGCTAAATCTTACTCACTTTTCCCCGGTGTAACAGAAGAAAAAGAGAACTGTAACTGGAGGTGGTTGGGGTCTAGTATCAGCAGGTAGAAATTTCATCTACATTTACATTGTATAAAAACCTTCCTATGAATTTTGAAACAAGTGAATGACTTCTTGAGTTCTGAGTTAAGATATTTCTTTAAAATCCTTTGAGGGTTTACTATTTGCTGCCCTTCTTCCTAGTAATTCAGCAGTTTGAATGAGGCAATTGCTGAGCAAATTCCAAAGTTGTTCTTGAGTATCAGCACTTGTCTTCTTTAGCTGCTGGGAGATAGGTAGCTTTTGAACAAGTGGTTGATCAAAAACCTCTCTTCTCACATTAGCTTTCTAATTGCACTGCTAACTTTTTCTCCCAGGTGCATATACCTATTGATAAAGAGGGTGACTTGGGGTAGGAGAGAGAGTGATGGTGGGTATATTGGGGCAGAAGAAAATGAGAGCTTGATGCAAATTAGAAAAACATAAGTGAAAAGGCTCTATAGAGAGGCACCACATAAGGAAGAGTGAGCCTGAAAATTGTGAAAAAGGTATGGCAATGGAGGAAAAGCGGGAAGAAAAGAGCTTTAATAAATTGCCTATGGAATAAGTGTCTATGGTTTACTCAGTAGAGGATGTATAAAATTAACTGGTTAAAGGTTCTTTCCTCTTTCTTTCTTAGTTTTGTGTTAAATATATTTCATAGAAATGAAACAATAGTCTGCAGCAAGGTTAAGACTGAACCACATCTAAATCCATAGAGTAGCTTTTGTTGTTTAACATGAGAAAATCTCTAGACAAAGAGGAGGACTGAGTTTTGTACTGTTTTAGGGCAGTTGAAACCAGCAAATTCACATAAGATTCAGGTTTGAAAGGTCAAATGTGATATTTTCTAGCCATAGAATCACAGAATGGTTTGTGTTGGACGGGACCTTAAAGCTCATCCAGTTCCAATCCCTTGCCATGGGCAGGGACACCTTCCACTAGAACAGATTGCTCCAAGCTTCATCCAACCTGGCTATGAACACTGCCAGAGATGGGGCTGCCAAGGCTTCTGTGGTCAACCTTTGCCTTCAGAATTAGTAAATATTATAAGGACTTTGAGTTTAAAACTTAAGTCACATCCAACTATTGTGCATAAGCACACTGCTATTTTGGTACTAGAAATCAGTTGGTTGATATGGCACAGAGGCCCCACAAACAGCAGTACAACCGATATATATTATTTTATTCTGGCTTAATTTTTAGGTTAATTGGCAAGCAAAAATCCTCTATGCCCTAGAGTTGTGTGTGTTGTGTAACTTGTTCTTCATAGAGATCTGTCTCCATAAGATGGAAGTTACTTTGTTGGTCTTTTTGAATATTCTTTGTTTGATGGGTTTTCATAAGTGGGGGCTGACCAGGTTCATGCAAAGGAACTGTTCCTTAAAAATCAATATATGGGACATTCTTACTGTTTCTGCTGTTCTATGATTTTTCAGATCTCATAAACCAGATTGCCTTCTAAAGATAAATGTGACCCGGCATCTCATGTTCTAGTTAAATAACCCAAAGTATTCATCATTCAAGCAACTGTCTGTGGTTCTTCAGTAACAATGGATTGAAGAACTCAAAACTGACTTAAACACTATTTTTAAAAATACAGGAGAACTCATGTACTTGACATCAACTTTTTGCTTTTCAATGTGATTAGTTTTAGTGCACAGGCTACACAAATGTAAGGAAACAGGCTATTGCAATGTTTTCTTAGATTGCTACAAATAAATATGTTTTCCCTTTTTAAAGCTAATTCTAGGACAAAAGAGCATAAAGTCCTATATTTGTAATTTTGTTTGTGAAGTGAATATTAAAAAAAAATCACAACTTTGGAATAGTACTCCATATTACACTGTCCTGCAGGCATTTCTAGGAAGTTAAGAAGTGTCACATAAATAACACCAGAGTCTCTTGCATTTGATGTTATTGAATGGGCTGGAAGTTTACTTATTAAAAACAGTGGATTTCCAGCTGTATTTTATGTTAAGAAATGAGCTAAATTATTTTCTCAGAATAATTTGATTAACTGCCTCATTTTTCTTAAATTGAAACATTTTAATACAGGTGCATGTGACTTTTCAAGTGCAAGTTAAGTTGAAGTTCTTTAGGAGTGGAGAGAAATATGTATTCTCATAGGCCTTCAGATGTGGTTCAGAGGCACTCCTTAAGTTAGGCTGCCTCTTTCTCTTGACTCTGTAGAAACTGGCTGTTTCTATAAGACAAATCAGTATATAACCTTGTATTGGTAGGGGAGTTGCTTAGGTCAGTATATTTACTGTGCTGGGAGGGGGCGACTTTGGAGTTCAGTCCTCTATTTACTTGAGACAGTCTTATAATGAAAGGAGAAATAATGTAGAATAATTTATAGCCATTTACTGATGAATTTTCTGTTAAATAAAAAACAAGCAAAATTATCTATTTTGAAAACTGTTACACTGTGACCTGAACTTTATCCAGTAACCAGGCTTCTTGCGTCTGAAACTGGCAACCTATGTGATTAAAGGCTTGATCTTATTAGAACCTAACTAATGTAAATCGTCTAATCTGATTCCTGAAACATTCATCTTGTGCTTGTCATACATCCTTATTACAAGGTTATATTACAGAAATTTACACCACTGTATGTACTTCATTTACAACTCTGAGAATTTGAATCAAATGATTACGTGGAAATGGAAATGGTGGGCAAAGATGTGATGGTCTAGATTTCATCTGCCATCTTAAGCTAAACAAAGCTCAAATTCCCCTTCCTGATGGAAGAGAAAATGATCATTCACTTACCTAAATGTAGTTGTTGACCAACTGTCCTAATCATAGTGAAACCTCTTCTTTTCAGGCATTTCATATCATTTCCCTCCATGGCAGGAGGGTTGGAACTTGATGATCTTAAGGTCCTTTCCAACCCTAACTATTCTATGATTCTATGAAATTACCATCTATTAGTAGTCACAACATATTAACTGTGACCCCATTTTGGAATAGTGGCAATCAATCAACTGGATTACCTTTTGTGTTCCTTTGAATTTGTGTTTTCCTGTGATTCAAGGTCATTGCTGTTCACAGCCATGTTTTCTTAATCCCTAATATCCACACAACTGTTGAAAAGGATATTGAGAACTGATGTGTTGCTAAGATTGTGGTGGCAATTTGAAGCATAAGGTAAAAATATATATTGATAACAACAAAGATGAAACATAGGTAATACAAAATTAGGCTAAGGAAGAGCAATTAATCACCTTTGTTAGTAGTAGCGCCAGTATGCCAAGGGGCTTTCTTTTTCTATTTACAGGGTACATCTTGTCTGCACCAGCAATATACATGAAATGAAGTTCTAGCTAAGAGACATTTCATTTAGAGCAAATACTGAAACTTTACAGATGCTTGCCTGCAGCTGTACAGAAAAGACAAACAGCCTCCAGACAAGCCAGCCCCATAGAGATTTTTACTTGCTTAGCTTTAGCAAGATATATGAATATCTAAACAGATGGAAAACGAGAGCTAGGATGAGACATTAATAGCACCCACCGGGAATCAGGGTCCTGAAGCTGCCAGAAGCAAAGTCTCTTCAGCTCTCTGTGTAGTAGGAGAGACATAAGGATGCACAACACTGTGCTGAAACAGGTCACAGAGAACAAGATCCATCAAAGCCCCATCTTGACAGTGTCACAGGCTGGAATGAAGCGAGAGGGTTGTGCAAGTAGCTATAGAAATAATGCATAGAAAGAAAACAGAAGGGAAAACCTGCTCTGTCACAAAATGCCTGAGACATATGCTACAGAAGAAATTTTGCTTCTGTAGAGAACTGTGTGTTTGCACCCCAGAAGATGTTTTGTCCTTGGAATAGTCTGGTTGAATTTTTCCTGGTGTGGGTAGACAACAGAATTACCTTTATGCAGTAAGTCTCATCCTCAACTTTACTTACACTGACTCAACATAAAGTCTCTGTGGGCATCCCATCTTATTCAAGGTCTGGTTGCTGAGATGCAGGGCCAGCTTACACACAGTGCAGCTGAGGGCTGCTCCTGTGAGGGTGCTGTGATGAATGATGAATCCCTGGAGTCCAGAAGCATTGGATACTCCCTGTGGTGTTTTGTAGGTCAGGGCTGTCCCATTGCCCCAGCCAAGAACAAAGGCAGCCTGAATATTGTAGGGGACAGCCCTAGGCGTGGATGGGCATTGGGCACCTCTCATGCAATGGGATGTGTCCCTTGGGTAGGATCAGGATCAGAATCAGACCCATGGAGGAAACTGGTGTCAGAACCAGTGCCTTACTCATCACTACAGGCTTGGCTAATAATGCCTGGCTGCCAGGCCCGGCCCTGCTGCCCATGGGGACCCACAGTCCTGGCCCACTCTGCTTTTGACATCAGCCTCTCTTTACCTCATGGTTATAAAGTTTAAGTGATTACACAGTTTTAGTCTCATCCAGCTGGTGCTTAAAATTTGTAAACTGTGACCTTAGATTCCTCTACTCTCTTCGTTAGTAACTACTGCTGTTTATCTGACCACCTCTGTGGTGTCCAGCTGTGCCACTTGCCTCTGTATCTCTCCTTACTTCTATGATGATATGCTTCAGGAACAAACTTCTGCCATACTCACCAGAAGGAGAACTAACTGCAGCTTCTGCCTGACTTTATCTTCACTGATAATGCCATTCCTCCAGCCCTCCACAGCTCATGCCACAGCAGCCTTTTTCTTTGCCATCTCTAAGGAAAAGAGTGCACCATGGACCTTTCTCCTTTCTGTTGGCTGCTCTGAGTGGGGGCTGACAAAATTTTAAGCTCAGATCTATTGCGGGAGTTTGATCAACAGACTCTAGCTCTGACACAGGAGGCCAAAAGCCTTTGAGGAATATGACTGTCTTGGTTATTAAGCCTGTCCAATTTCTATAGCTACATAAAGGGTCACTGCTTGAAAGAAACATGATCAAATGTTCTCTGTTGTTTCACTTTTCCATTATCTTTCCTCCCTTTGAACCTGAAGACCATGGGCAATAGGCATAATATTTCTTTGTGTAAGTGGAAAACACCTTACTAAGAAAACTAATTAATTCAGACAGAAGTATCTGCCTTTTTATAGATACACAGAAAATCAAATGCAAGGTGGAGCACACAGTAAGTGGAAAAGGAGGGTTTTCCTTGGTTTCAATTTATTTCAGTGAAATTCACTGCTCTGCCAGAAGTAACATCACAGTAATGAGTAATGTCATGGAGGTCTCAGTGAAGTGCAAATTTTGGGTGAATATCATGCCATATTTATTCTGAAACAGAATTGCTGTTCTTAGAAAGGCTGAAAATGAGCTCTTCTACAACAGAATATATTTTTTTTCCCTTGCAAGTATCATATTTTGACACACTGAAAGTTGAAAAGAAGAAAAAAAAGACAGGTACATGAGGAATATATAACTTCATTGTATCATTTCTGCCAAAGAACATTCTATATGTCGAGAACATGCTCTATACCCCTTGGGTGGCAAGAAGAGAATAGTTCCTTGGTTGAGTTGGAAGTAATCTATTGGAAGACTTCTTCACTGGAGTTGCAGTCAAACAAAGGTAATCAGGTTTCAGAGACAATGTAGTAGATTTTGAAGTTGTGCTATATGCATTTAGGGGACTTTTGGCCTCCCTTTATAATCATGCCTGGAAGATCAGCATTTCTTTGAGTCCCAGACCCATGACTTCCTCTATGATCAAGGATTTTTAAGGCTCAGATGATTCTAGTACAGGTCAATGACCTAAGTGGGGAGGCTTATTTCTCAATTACAGATAATTAAAAAAAAAATTCAACATGAAACAAAATCAAATTTTGAAATCATTGAACATACTTACTATCCAGTCAACTTCCTAAAAATCTTGTTTGCTGTTTTCCCATGGTGCTGTTATTTATTCAACAATAGATTCAGTAGTCTAATCTAACAGATATTGTGGTGAGCTGGTTTTCAATGTGCCTTCAAGATGCCCTGTGTTTGTGTGTGTCTGTAAGCATGTGTGTGTACACTCATTTGAAATTATCAGCATGTTTGTTGTGTGAACATCATCAGAAACATAATGCATTCTGTCACCTAAGTGGGAAGCTAAAATAAAGTATGTGTAGAAACCTACTGGATAAATACATTTTGTGCCATAAAATTCTATCACCTGCAAAGGCATGTGTTAATGCTTCAGGAATACATGCATACCACAGATAGTGTTGCAGTCTGTAGAAACCTGGAACATGTTTGTGTTCCTGTAGCTCTTTCATTAGCATTTAATTGTTTGTTCAGGGCCAGTGTGTTGCTGCTGCAATCTATATATTGACACGATTGGTTACATGTAGAGCATTTACTTGCATCTAACTTTGTTTGCAAAGACTATTTCAAAATGATGCTGGTGGGGGTGGGGCACAAAAGGATGAAAGAGAGAGAATATTTTTAATTAGTCTTGTGTAGGCAGGAGGGAGAGGACAGATGTACATTGTAAATGTGTCTTTTTATGTTTTACATTTTTCTTGTGATACCAAGCAGCAAATAGACCAATCACAACTGCCCAGTAGCTTTATTTGTGCTGGTTTTGGGAGACTTTGCACTGCTAAGCACCCTTATGATGCCTTATTGTTGGTCCTGCTTGACATTCCTTGTCCTTGACATCTCCCTTCCTTTGAATCGATGATGACTGCCATCTTAGCCCTCAGGCTTCTCCACGGCTGCTTTCAACTGAGCTAGCCTCATCCGTTATTTCCTGCTGCCCTACTTTTGCCCCTCACCACCCCTTCTTTTAAAGTCTGCAGCAACTTTAATTCAGCTTGCAAGCATGGCTGTTGTGGAAAGCTTTTTTGAAAGGCAGGAGGTTTATGCACACAGATGAATCTCTGGTGGAAATTTCCTTGCTCTGGTGCGTGGCATTAGCAGGGTACCAGGAGAGCTGGCTGCAACCAGCCTGCACCCTTTCAGTGTGGTCTGACACAAAATGGCAGCTTGAGGTGGGCACAGTCACTTGCCTGGATAATACATTTAAATATAAAAGCAAACAATTCATGGTAGCAATGTTGTTTCTTGATGGATATGGCTATCATGAGGTAATCGCACCCATGGGGGATTAAAAGCACTTGTTTATTCTTGGTGCTTGATATACCCCAAGGACATGATTATACCATGCCAGTAGTCATTTCTGGGGAGAGCTTATTGCTTAATTGCAGCATCATACCAAAAAAAAAAACAAAAAAAAAAAAAAAAAAAAAAAAGGAAAAAAATAGAGATGAGGTGAGATATTGCTGAAATCATCATAAGAGCCTATGATAGTTTCTGAGCTGCTAGCTATGTATATTAATTAACCCTTCTCAGAGAAAATTCACAGATGCATACTTTCAAGAGAGATTCCCCCTGCTTCTCGCACAAACAGATATGTGGTATAGTCTCTCTCTTGGTATCTCATGCACTGCTTCAGGCACTTGATGTCAAAATATACCAGCTGAGAATGTAGGATAAGAACAGCCGTAGGCTTTCCTCTGGTCCTCAAGACATTTTAAATTTACACTTTCCTGATTAGTATAATACTCTGTTTCATCAGAAGCACAAATATTTTTTCTCCTGGTCTCCAAATGTGCAACTTTTACAGCCCACATGAAGAGCTTTAACATAAAAAAAACAGAAAACAGAAAATTCACCTGAGAGTCTGAAGCTCTAACCTATATTTACTTTTTTCCATTGTGAGAAACATTTAAACAATTCCATAACATTTCTAACTGCACATCTATTTGAAATAATTGAAACAGAAATGCTAAAAGAAATTACATTTTGCTAATCCATTTACAATGGTATAAATTGCTTCTCATAGCCAACTGCCAGGCTGGCTCTTTTATTTAATAACTTTAATACTGAGGTTCCCTGAGGCAAGGAGGCAGTTATCCCACCAACTGCAGAAGGTTTTACTGAAGTGTCCCCTGGCTATTGTCCAGGGACTATGAAGGGTCTTGGCTAACAGGTTCACTTGCATTCCCTGTCTCTGACAAATATAGCTGTTATATGTTTTAATGCAAACTAATTCAAAGTGAAGGAGGAAAAGGCATAAACAATGAATCCCAGCAAATCAAACTGTTTTATTAGTATACAACTGTGGCTGGGTGGCTAATAATTTATAATTATAAATTATGCTGTTATTACATTTTGAGAACCTGGGACTGAACAAATATGACCTTACTCCCCATCAGAATCCCAGATATACCTGAAATTTAAAGGCCTCCCAGAAAGAAATAATGTGTGGAAGTATAACTCATAAGCATGGTTATTTGATAGTCAGTGCTGTATACAATACAACTGTATCTATAGAATTTATTCCCATACTCAGTAACACCATGGAAAATAATTCTTTCTCCCGTCTCCATAATGACCTGCATTAGGCTGACCTTCTTTTCAATCTGTGAGTAAACATATTTTCTCTGGCTATGATCCCTTTCTTTTTTTGATGTGTTGGTTTAAGTGGAATCACTCAGCACAGAGATCAGGATCCAGCCAATTTTCCCTACTGTGAACTCTGCAGTATCTTGGTTTCTTTTGCTCATTGTATGAAGGACAGTGTTAGATTCAGGCTCAGCAGCACTGAGCACAGAACTCAACAGCTCAGCACACTGTTAATTGCTTCAGAATGAGATATGTTAGAGGAGCCCCAGGTATCTCCAAAGATTGAAAAGTTGCTGACTAACCCAAATGAATCCACTTTTTAATAGTAAGACTGTTCTGCTCTACACGTTTGAATGCTGCAAAACATTATTTATTTCTGAGGCTTAAAAGAACATGTACTTTCTTGTAATGGGGAAAACTGAAGAAAAAACTAAGAGTTTGTTTTTTTTTTTTTCACAAACCTCTGAAATAGAATACAAAGAAATTTGCAAAGTGCATTAAAATATGTGGAAGTCATGTTTTTGATTAAAAATAATTAAACATTATTGAAAATAACAGAGACATTAGCAGCTATATTTGTATTTTCAAATTGTATTGATCATAACTGCTGACCATCTGTGAATTATATAGCATCATAACTGCTTTTTTTTATTATTTCTCTCAAAGAATTACATTTTTATTTTCAGGAAAGTTGCCCTGAGGCAGACTTGAAATTGTTCTCTAGCAGATAGTATAATTAAGGATTGATCTGCACAGTGGGGAGAAGTTGGATGAATCAGAAACTGACATTTCCTTTTTTCACTTTTTCCTTGTGACTGAAGATCTGCATTCCTCCCAGCTAGCATAAGACACTTAACTGTGTAGAAGATGTAGAGTTAGGAGTTTAGATATACTTGATTGTCAAGGATTGTTAAAGACAGATAGGTACTTCCAGCTGGCAATTTATCATGCATTTTGTCATTGACTTTAGCAGGAGCCTAGGGCAAATATTCTCCTGATTTAAGACACCTCACGTAGGTGCCTGAAGTTGAAATGGGATGAGAGCAGGCTGAAAATTTTGGTTTACCTAAGCAGAGATTACCTGCTCTCAATCACCTGACATGGAAACAGTGAAGAATATTCACACAGCAAATCAGTAGTCACAGAAGGAGACCTTTGGTTTGTCTTCATTACCTTGATTCCCTCCTTTAAATGTATTTTTAGATTAAGAATTGTTCAGCAATATGTCAGGAACTGGGCTTGGAATCCCCATCAAAGGCATGAAAACTCTAATTTACATGTCTGTAGTTTGACCCCAGCATTTTTATCAAAGTTCATGAAGAAATGGGTGCCTTGTGCAGTCAGCATCTTTTCTGCAGCAAATTCTGAGCCCTGAGGTCATAGTGTTTCAACATATAGGCATATATATGAAGATTGATATCTTGTGCCTTGTTCCTTCAAGCTACAGTAGAAAATAGTAACTAAACAAATGAATCTGCTTTGCCATGCATGATATATGCTTTGTTGAAAAGCTGTTTCCATAATAAATCAATTAAAGCGTACATTTAACAAGCCATATACATTGAGAAAAATATAAGTCTTTCAAAACAGTATCTGGTTGAGATGACTTAAAGATAGACCACAAAGAAGCAAAAATTGCTTGGGTTATGTGTCACCTATTGAGCTCTTTTTGTACAATATGAAACTATCTATCAATTATATATAATCATGCTGCCACATACAACAATAAAATGCAAAAGGCCATAAAATAACAACACAGAATATCAGAAATAGCACTTGTGCAGCTTATCTGACCCAAGACTGAGAGGATCAACAAAGAGATATAGGTCATTATCTACAAATGCTTATGAAATTCCCTTTGGTTACAATGAAGAGGAAACAGGAAGATGTGTCTCAAAATAAACCGGAATTTAATCCAGTGATATTCTGTAGAGTGACCTGATTTAAGACAGCAAACCTCTTGTGCTCAGTGAAGCCCCAAAAAACACCATCAACTTGATACATCTGGTGATACTCTTGAGTAATACATCTAAATATTGAACTTTATAAAGTTTATATTTTATCAATGGACTTTTTCATCAATGGGCCTGTAAGTATTTTCTTGCAATACTTTTTTTTTATTATTTATTTGATGCTATGAGCATTGATCATATCAAAATATACTAAATCTGCCAAGAAAGAAAATTCATGAAGAACAGCTTTTCCCCTGAATGAAAGGACATTTTCTCTAATGGGCTCTTCACAGGAAATTGAGGGAGAAACTCAGTTTATAACTCTGCAGATAAAAAAAATCGAGGTATCCTGAAATCTCTGTTGTGAACAGAAGCCCAAAGATTTGGTATTATCTGTATGACTTCAGAAAACTGCAGTTCTGTGAAAACTGGTTTTGCAATACTTTTGCACTCTTGATTTTGAGTTTAAGTTCTAAGCCTAATATGGCTTTAAAATGAGACAAATTCATTTTATCTAAGCAAAGAATTTACTTAAGAGACTAACATTATTATTTGGAAAATTGAAATTTCAATCAGTTGATTCATTAGCTTATTCAGGTAACAGTTCTCCTCAGTACATGACCAAGCCCTCACTTGTATCTTCATTACCCAGTTTCTTTCTGGTGGTGCCTCTCCTCTGGCAATGCAAAGTTCTTTGCACTTTCCAATAACAGTCCAGGCTGCTGCAATAGCCAAGCTGCCAGCTAAACACTCCTTCAGAATATGTTTCCTTAGTGCCATGACAGATTTTCAGCTTTTTTTCTCTGCCTTAATTAATTTGTTCAGTTTAAGTTGTTTTTAAAGCTAAAACCCTTCTGATAACTGAACCCAAATGAAAATCCCCTTTGTTGCAACTGTTGTTTCACACTCTAGCACAAACCACTCTCTCCTGTTTTCCCATTTTATATATACAATATATATATTGTATATATATATATATATGCTTCTTAATGTCCAAGTTCCTTCTGTCTAGACAGATGCACCACATTTCTCAAGATGAACATGAGATTTAGACCTACAAAATGGACAGAGTTCCCCAAGGAATCGCATGTGTCCCAATGAAACCAACGTTTGCCCTTTCACCTTTAGACCGTTGATCCATTTAAGTTGTGAATTAAGAGGAAAGAATGGTTATGCAAAAATGATACAAACAGAGGACAAACCTCAGCTCTGTGAAGAAAGGATGTGTTTCTGGAGATGCTGCATCAGAAAAGTAAGCAACAGACCCAGAGAATAGTGGCTATTGGGTCATTCTGTGCCAGTGACGAACCCTTGGAGATGTTCTGAGCCATTAAATCAGCAGAGAAGAGAAAATCTGAGGCTAGTGCAGAATGAAAGGAAACCTTGTCACAAATTTGGGGAATTAACTGATTAAGTAGGAAGCTTCTCTAAAATTCTTTGATAAAAGGGATTTACAAGTAATGTAACTTGTAATATTTCAGCTAGAAAGTATTTGGTCAAGGAGAGCAGTCCAGTTGTGCTAGGGCACTGGGATATGGCCCTGCATTGAACACGTGCACCACGGGGGTTGCAGTAGGAGCAGACTAAAATACATCCTTCTGGAATCCAAATCTCAAAAATCTCATAGGAGATATTCTCTTTCAGGATTCATTTCTTGCAGTCTGATATAGAAGCTAGAGCCAGAGTTCAGAAAACTCTCTTTGTCATTCAGAGAGTGTCTACTGAACTGCCATTTTTGGTGTAATGGAAATGCCCAGAGGAGATTTGCAGTGCAGGAAGTCTTCCAGCAACAGATTGTCAGGAGTGGGCTGTGCTGTGCAGGGAGTCCTGGCTTTATGCATGGCTTGCTCTCTGCATCTGTTGCAGATCACTTTCCTGGACAGGACTTTTGGTTCAGTCCAGGGACCTGGTCTTTTTAAGTAGACCTTCCTGTAATGTAAAAAATAAAGGATGACACAGACTTTTCTGTGACCATTCTGAAATTTTGCGAAAATGGTAAAAAAAGTCCTTTCTGTGTTTTATTAATACATAATTTTTCATAATCAGATTTTCTATTTTAGTTGTTACTATAATAAAAAAATAACTTGTACTGAACTGATATATCTTATTCATATCCAGAATCTATAATAGTTGTAGCCCTTTTAACTGGGATAGATAAATCCATCTGCAACAGATTTTCCCCCACCCCATTCCTTTTTGGAATGAGCAAAAATTAAGATGAAGCTATGGCATGCCTTATAAAAAATATTATTTCTTTTAATAAGCTATTTTAATTCCCTTTTATTTAGCCCAAGCTGAGAAGGAGGAAAAGCCAACTTATTTTTCCTGAACATCAGATTTCCCTTAAAGCTATTTATAGTGAACAAAGGTATGATGGTGTAGGAGTGTCAGCTTAAATCAAGGATTTTTTTGGAGTTGTTCAATCATCAGAGTACACATATGCAAGGTAGTTTCTGTGGACAGTCTTTGTATGGAAGTCCCTTTGGAGCAGTTAGCTGCTGCTTACCAGAGGGAGAAAACAAATGAAGAAGAGTCTCCGAATCACAACATGCTAACAAGGAAGCATAAATTTACTGTACACCTTAAAAATTAATTCCTTTGCTTTCTGAGGCCTTAAGCAGGCAAATTTTAAATCTGTCCTCAATCATATCAGAACATGCAGCTGTGTCTAGAAATTACGATCATCTTAGCTAACATATTCTGACATAGTTAATAACCCCAATGAAGGCAGACCCAAGGTGACTTACCCACTGTGCATTTTTGCACACAATATATTAATCAGAAAAGCTCTGCTTGTAGACCAGCTTGCAATTCATCATTGTGCTGGACCCATCAACCTCAGTCTCCTGGAGGAAAAAAAAAAAAAAGGAATCTTTTGGGCTAGGTGAACAATCTGGTTTGAATTTTGACAATGCAAATGCATTTTGATTTATTACAGTGTGGAAACTGATCAGAGGAATATCCCATTTTCTCTGGTGTGAACACCATGAAAGCAAAAGCAGCCAAACCTCAGAGAAGGAAGGAGGAGAAAAATACTGGGGCAATTGTTCTCTCAGCCCTCTCTATGACACTGGGTGGTATGAGGTGACTAAGTGATCACCCATAAAACTGGCTGAGAGTTAAGCGGAAAACATGAGAAAGCATGTGCCCAGCTCATAAGCTCTGATATTTTATGGTTACTGAACACTGTCACGGGCGTTTTTAGAGGACTTATAACAGTTGAAGCCAGCTTTCCTTTCAGCGCTATGGCCAGGAGCATTTCTTCCGACACCTTGTTATTGCTCAGAAAATGATGCTAGAAGAAATCAGGCTTGATCTAGCTTTGGTTTTGGCGGTTTTTGGTTGGTTATTGCTTGTGTGTGTTTTTTGTTTGTTTTGTTTGTTTGATTGATTGTATGGGGGTTTGTTTGGTTTTCTTTGGGGGTTGTTTTGTTTTGTTTGTTTTGTCTTTTTGTGGGATTGGTGTGCAGGTCTATGAATGAAGATTTTCTTAAAAATGTGGATTTCCAAGAGACATTTCAAAATTTTTGGTCATTAAACAGAGACATGTAGAATAAAATGCTGCTGAATTAACCTATTGCTTAAAACTGTATTTTCAAGGTCAACTCATTTCTCTTCCCTGAAGCTAAGAATTCTTGCTGGTTTTCAGTATTTCCAGCTGCTTGAAAGGTTGAGTTTGAAGTTAGTGAAGTTATCAGCTCTAAGGAGAAAGATGAAACCTTTTAAATTAGGTGAGGGCAGAAACCAGAAAATTGTACTATTTTTTCAAACATTTTAGCATAAAATGTATCTGCTCTAATAGAAAGTCTAATAGGATCTAATAGAAGGGCTTAATGCAAACCATTGGGTGCTGTTTTCAGTCACTCAGATTTGGCCAAACTTTGTTGTCCTTGGAGGAAGTGAGAGTTTTCCTATAACCTCACTGGAAGCAAAGTTTAATCCACTACTTTGCAGTCCTAATTTTTCAGCAAGAATTCTAATTTCATGGTCCCGAGGGAAACTCAGGAATAGTTGTACTTTCATATATTGATATTCTTGGCCAAAATGCAAACATCATTGGGTCTACTTAGGGTTCTTTGCAGGACATCGGTGTAAAGATGTGGAGCAGTTCATGCTGCCTGTCATTATCTACTTAGAGAGAGTTTATGTCTCATGAGATGTAGGGCTGCAAGATTTCAAAAGCACCGAAGATATATTAATGTACTGTTTTAAGGGAACTTATGCAGCCTCCTCACTGTCCTGATATCTCAGGAGTGCTTGAGTGTCAAAGCTTTGCAGCTGACCTTCAGAAATCTCTTGAGCACATAGATGGAGCTGTGATGTGCAAGAGCTTCCTTCCTTAGATGTTGTTTTGACACAACTTGACCCTGAGTGCTCTTTGAGAATGTTTCAGGACAAAACAACCAAGATGGTAAATTCCATGCTTTGGGTGTTGCTACTATTAGGGTTGTCTTGGCAATGACAAATCAGCTAATTGGAATATAAAGCATGATAGTTGAGAAAGTAATTTTCCATGGTTCAAGGTAAAAAATTATAAAAAACATCCTGTCATACTTATTTAAGGTAAATGATATTGCTGACCTGCTACTAATGTATGTTTTAAGTTCCATAAAAGATAAATTCCTAGAACTTATAGTAAAATTATTGAGAGTTCAAATCCCTAAGGATAGTAATTTCGTTCAATGTAGTAAAATTTCAATGTTTGCTACCACTGTAAAATTTGATTTAAGGAAATTGAAGATCCTAGGATAAAGCATACTGTGTCTCAAGATAAAGATGAGATATATTTCTGTACTGGTTTGTTAATAGGTTTATAAATTGTTCATATATATCACACGGTGCAGCAGCTAGATAAAAAGACATCTATTTTTCAGAAATAAAGGTCATCAACATTCTATTGTAATTCTATAATAATATTTTCACAACTGTATGGTTGTGAAGTTATTGAGGAAATTTGCCTATTTACTGTCAAATGTTTTTCTTTTACTTCTCTCATCATTTCCATACCTGGCTTGATTATTCAAGTGTTGTTTAGTCAAGCCTGTAATTGCTGGGCTTTGCTAAGTACTGTCAAAATAATAAGCATACTGCTATTTCAGAAATCAGACCTGCATATAAAATAATGATTTGGAAATTAAAAAGAAGCTTATCAACAACAACAACAACAACAAAAGAGTATCTCACTGGTACATTAGTGAGCTTTTATACAAATATTTTACATTAGTTATGTTTCAGAGGTTTTTTATATTGCCATGTGAATGCTGCAGCCCATTACCCAGAGTTTTTCACACATAAACTTTCATCTCTTAGGTCTGAGCTTCCTTTGAATTACTGGAGGTTTATGACACAGTGATTCCATTTGGTTAGTTCCTCATGGAATCATCTAGATTCATGAAAGTTTAAAGTAAAATCAGTAGACTGCCTGGGAAATTTTGATGGAAATCTTATCACGATGAAGACTGGAGACTACTTGATCTGTGACAATTTTGGTTTGTGTGGCTACTAAATTCCAAAAGATGTTTCAGTGTTTGTTTTTAACCATAGAAAACCCTCTTTTTTACAAAAATATGATTATGAAATTAGTTAACCTAATATTTGTTCTGAACTTTATCTCTTTCCTCCTTTATCATGTTTGATTGCTGTCACAAGATGCACTTCTCGCATTTCTTTTGTTTCCTTTCCCTCTAGTAAGCATAAGTATATGTACATGTGTGTTTGCATGTGTGTGTGTAAGATTTCAAGGTATCAAGAACAGACTTGTGAATGAGGCAACAGAGGAGAGACTGATTATTTCCATCCTTATTGTTAACTATTCTTCTTTGGTATATTCAGTATAAATTTATAATGCTGTCTGTTAACTTTTTTCCTTGTCATTTCTTGAAGAAGCGTTATGCTTTTTGTTTTCAGGAAAACATATCTTTGCTTTCATTTTGTAAAGATGCACGTCTTTCTGATCTTGTGTTGCATGCTGTATTTCAGTGAAATCATATCCTTTTGATGAAAATGTTTTTGAGTATTTTTCTATAAAATTCAAAAATAAAGAACAAATGAAACGCTAAAATATTGCAAAGCAGTTACTGAACAGACCATTGCAATAAGCAATATTGGTTTTGAAGCTCATATATATTCTCCTTGACATCACTTTTTAGATTTCTAATCCAAACAGACTCTTGAACTTAAGTGGAAACTTTGTCAAAAAAAGATAAATTTCAATTATTTTCATGCCTATACTAAAAAAAAAAAAAAAAAAAAAAAAAAAAAAAAAACAACCCAAAAAAACAAAGAAAAACAAAAAAAAAATTTGTCAGAGGAAATAAGAATGTGGAAGTATAAATTAGCAGGTAACTGTGAGCTAATTTTCAAATTCTGTGGGAGTTTCGGGGTTTGTTGCTTTAACATTTTGCAAATCTCTGCATCATCTGGGTTTCTTTGTTTTATTTTCCTAGATTAGCAATGAAACACCTCGTTTCAGATAGTGTGTTGAAAGAAACTTAATGCAGAATGTTAGTTCATGCAAACCTATTGTTAAAAAGAAAAAACCAGTGGAACTATAAAAGAGGCCAATTTAGAAGAAAGCATAAACAACACAACAGTTTCTAGATGAACTAACCTGTACTGGTTCAGTTAAAAAATGTTCAACATGTTAAATCTTTTGGAGGCTTCCATTTTGTAGCGTGATGAAGTAGAAATAGCTACTGTTTCTAGAGAATCTAAGTATTAAGCAAAAAAAAAAAAAATAGAAATTTTTTGTTTAGAACACACAGCTAAATCACAGTTTTACAGCTTGGGGAGGATTCAAAATTTTAACCCCAAATCTGAACAGGCCTGGAGACTGGGGCAAGACTTTGACATGCATTTATTTCTACTGTTTCCTCTACCACAATCATATGACTACTGTCTGTGTACCATTGCAGATGATGGCTTTTTTTAATGCACACAATAAGTAAAGTGATGTCAATGTACAATGCTCATGTACAGTCTTTCTAAGTTTAAGTTTTGATTGTGAACTTCTTGTGACACTCATAATTTCACTACAGCCTTCTGTGAAGACCTTCCTGTCTGCCATTCACTTACACTTGTGGAGGTTGACCAAAAAGAAAATACCCAACCTAATTCACCTTTGCTATGAGGAATACAGTACAGATTGAACCAAGACATTTATAATAACTAAGATTTCCTCTTCAGCAGATGAAACATTTCTGTCATGTTCACTGTTTCCAAAAGAGACTCAGATTTAGGCTTCACTGCTTCCTTTTGACCCTCTAAAAAGAGTGATGTTCCAAATGCAGGCAGAGATTATAACATAGCTAATACCTCTGTCTGTTTTAGAAATATGCTTCTGTAGTTAACAGGTCAGTGCTACCTTTGTGTCTGACCTCAGAACCTGTGAATCCAACCTTACATTCAACTGGAGCATTCATTAATGTTTAGTATGATGCCCTTCATGCTGTCTTTGAAATACTGGGCTTGTTTGGACTCCTTGGAGCTACACAAAGCTTGATAAAGCAAAAGCTTATGAATTTGAAGAACAGTCATGAGAGAGATGATGAGCAACCTATCCAGAGCATTACTGAACATCTGTAAGAAACTGAAATGCTTTAGGAGATGCCACAGAAGGCATCAGAAAATGCAGTCTTTACAAAATGAGAAATAACCCTTTCTCATTACAGTAGTGTAATCCCACAAATATGAAGGCTACCCGTTTGACCAAGTAGTAATAAGTAGAGGCAGTCTGTGGGAAAAGGACCAAGATGCCTTTCACTGCCTCTGAAGACAGTTACGCAAGTTCTGCTTGCTCAAAAGACTCACATAACAGGCAGATGCAGATGCTGCCATAATGGTGAGGAGAGACAGACTGAAATTATTGTGTCTCTAGTGAGACTGAGCTGGCTAGGTGAATTAAAAACTTTAATTATCAATCAAGCCTTTAAAAATATTGTTTATAGTAAAGGAGTAACAACTAAAGTACAATTATTCTGGCAGTAGTTTTGCTTCAAATGAAGTCACTGGGTAAAAATCTCTTTAATTTTGGTGGTACTAAACTAGGGTACATTGATCATTATCAATTCACTTTTAATTCTTTAACACTTCCAACCCATAGATGCATACTCCATGTAAAGCTGGCAGCAGTAGGGAAGGAACTGCTGTTACTCTTTTTTGTCTATTGAAATGGCAGAGGATTGAGCAGACTGGAGGAGAAGGTGCCTGCACTTTCATGATGGATACATTTCAATTTTTGTGTTTCAAAATTAGCATCTCCTTCATTGTGTAGCAAGTCCCTGAGGGAGAGCCACAGGCTTCTCTTCCAAGTCTAGTTCTGTCCTGCTCTGTGTTATAAATGGACTCCAAAGCAGGCTCTCTTCTTTACTCACTGTCCTTTGAATTCTGTGACTTAACATTCATAAAAGCTACCTTGGCCTTGCAGTAAAATTGCTGCCCAGCTCTCACTTCTGTGTTACGGAGCAGCCGGGAGGAAGGCAAAGATACGCAGCTCTGTAACCCTGCTCTACCCATACACTATCAAAACCTACCAACGGTTCTTCATGCAAATGAGTTTCCAGCTGACAATGTATGTTTTTAATTTAGCTCACACGGTTAAACATGGGCAGGTGAGAAGGGCCCATTTCCCTTTTTCATTTCTTCCCCCCCATGCTGGTAAATGTATTTCATCTTGTAACTCTTGCTTTGGATTAGAAAGCTGTTGCCTTTGGCACTGAAGCTGCACAGCAGGCTGAGGGAAGTAAAGCTTCCTTTCATTGCCATGTTTGAAACTAAAGGAAGTCATCATATTACTTTAACAAGCAGAAACGAATGAAAAGGTTTAATATGATTATGCAAGCATGAGTAGCTGTATAGCTGCATTCTAACTGCCACAGGTTTTGCTCTGTGTGATTTCTCATGCTGGTGGATAATGTGATCATCTATTTTCCACTAACAGTCAAGTTAGGATTTTCTTGTGAAGAGCCTTGCAAAGTGAGCTCTCCAGTGATCTGTTCCCCACTTTTCAAAACATCAGGTCCTTAAAGCCAGGCTGAGCTGTAGATCTGGCATTAGGTTTTGGTGTATACAGGAAGGAGTACCAGTCTTCTGGTTTGGCTTCTGTTCTGGTAATGCTAAGAATGAAAATCTGCTCCTGCCTTGTGACAGACCAAAGCAGGCCACTCAGAATACAGCCACACAGCAAAAGCCACTGCCACAGAGACAAACCTGAGTTAGCTTGGGTGTCACAAGCAAGGTTACCTTGTTAGGATGGTGTTCCTCCAATTAGTTAGCTCTGGATAGATGGCACTATATTGTGTCACATAGCATGTCTTTAATGCCTGTATGTTTCACCCCTGTCAACAACGTGGGTGCTGATTATGATTTGGTGAAGAAGGCTGGAATTCATCTTAAATAATTTTGGATGTTGAAGTGAGAGCTGGCTGAGCTTTCTTTGCACTGGGGAGAAAAGGTGCACCTGTCTTTATCAGCCCCATTTCTGTCTTAGCATAGAATGAATTTCCTTTTGGTGTTGACTATTTTTCTCTAGTGACTAAAATTCTTACAAAAATTATTTTTATTTTGGGGGAAAAAAACCCAACCCAGCCCAGAATTACAGAATCAGAAAATAACTGAAGTTAGAAAGGAGCTCTTAAAATTTTTCAGTCCAGTTCCTCTGTTCAAAGCAGGGTTGACTCCAGCAGATTTCTTAGGACCATGTCCAGTCAGGTTCATACTATCTCCAAAGAGATCTCCAAAAACTCAACAATCTGTCTGTGAAACTTGTTTCCATAATTTGATCACTTTTATGACAAAAGAAAAATTATTGCGTTTAAATGGAATCTAATGTATTTCAGCCTATGCTTATTTCCTCTTGGCCTTTCAGTGGGCAGCACCAGGAAAAGTGCCTTTGACTTCTTTATGCCTCCTGTCAGGTGTTTTTACACATTGATTAGGTGTTACCTTATCTTTCTCTTCTACAGACTAAATAGTCCCAACTCTCTCAGCCTTTCTTCATATTCTTCAGTTTATTAACTGTCTCTGTGTCACTTTGCTGGACTCTCTCCTGTGTGCCCATGTCTCTTGCACTGGAGAGTCAACATCTGGACGTAACACTCCAGGTGTGTCTCAGATGTGTCCTAAGCAGAGGGGAAGGATCACTTCCCTCAATCTGCTGACAAGAAACTTCCTAATGCAGCCCAAGGCTATGTTTGCCTACAACACAAAACTCTTCTGAATATATTCTCAGTTGCAGAGAGCACACAAAGTGCTTCAGACAGAAAAGGTTAGGTAAGCAACCTTATGAAGTTTAACCATGTGTCCTGGGTTCAGCAGTTGCAGTCAGTTTTTCTCCCCCTTAGTAGCTGGTGT
>JBAFWW010027043.1:6464-17038 GCA_036873685.1 Agapornis canus
TATATATATATATATATATATATATATATATATATATATATATATAAAAAAAAAATAAAAGGCAAAATCCATCTTTTTCAGTCCAGGTATTTTCTGTGCATAGGAACCCTGAGAAGCACTAGAAAGGTCACACATATCCCAACAGAGAAAAAAGTCACTCAATGGCTCTTCAAAAGGATATTGTCTTTTTCCTTAGCAGCACTCTATGCTTATGTCCATCAACAAGACAGAAGTCAAATACTCAGTATGTGCCATTTCTTAAGCAATGGCAGGAGAAAGAATGGTAATCTAAAAAAAGGCACTGTATTATAAGAAGTTGATAGAAAAATATTAGGCTTTTGAAAATGAGAATATAAAATATGAAATGCATTAATTATTTAGGTAAATGAACAGTTACTAAAGAGACACAAAATATCAATTCATTCTAGTAATATTTCTATTCTTTCAGCAGTTTTATTTTGAGGCTACAGGATTGCTCTTAGTGTGACACAAAGGCTGTTACTTGCTGCAAATAGCACAAGATGGAGTGAACAGTCCAAAACTACACTACACAGCTCTGAGATACAGACTTTGAGTGTGTCAGAGAAAGCTTGCTCCGCTTTTCTTCTTCAGTCTCTTAACTTTGTGTTGTCTTGTTGGTATATGACAGTGTGTGTGTACATAGATAAATTCATTGATTTATAATGACTAAACAGAACTCTTTACAACCTGTACACTTTTGACAGTCACAGTCCAGACTAGAAAATCTTCAACTGTATTTTATAAATACATTACCATACAACTTTTTCATTAAAGATGAAACCATTTATGACAAGGCCAAAGAAAATCTGTGCAAGTCTGTCAGGTGACACTATTTGAGAAATAATGTAACAAAAATGCCCTTGAGCTACTGCAGATTAAAAACTATAAATGAGCTCTACTGTGAGATTCAGGATCTGCAGAAATTTGAAATGCCACAAGGGCTATAATCATGATTAAATTAAAAGTATACTGTTTGACAAGTGCTACTGTAGCAATTGTCCCATTTGATGCTATACTATGCATTTAAAAATTATGCAACAGGCTGTTTACTATGTATATATGCTTGGAAAAATGCCCAAATCAGCAAGACCAAATGTTCTGCTTGTGTAAATTTGTGTAACTTCATAAATCTCTATTTGAACATCTCACTACAATCCATTTTTGTTTCCTCAGCAAATTAGCTTAAAACATACATGCTTCAAAGAATGTGGATGACTTATTTGGTTCTTAGGGAGAGGGAACAATATGCAGTCCCTTGGCTGTAAATATGAGTGATATAGCATATGCATGTGTGAAGCAGTTCTCCACAAAAGAGGCTCTTTGTTTTGTGATGATTAAATGATTAATGGTCACAGAACTGTGATACAGATCACTAACAGTAATATGGGACATGTTTTAAATGAGTAAGAAAGTTGTTCACACTTTTAGCACCGTAGTGTAAATCAGGGCTGTTTTTCAAAAGCCCCTCTGACTGGCTGTACTCCTATGAGCAGAACTGTTCAATCTGAATCAGTACAAGCAGGGGTGCAGCCTACTGGCAGATTTGCATTCCATAATATAACAAAAATAACTACAGGTTTCAGCAGATAGTGTGCACAATTTCCTTTAACCTTATAATAATTCCCAAAAATTGTGGTAAAATTTGCACAACAAACGGATGGCTAATACTAATATACTTTTAGTGTTTCCCTTAACTATTACTTCTATAATGTACCCTGCTTATGAATTAGTGCAAGGTTCAAATTATTAGTAATCTCCATTCAGACATTACCTGATAATTTCTCTTCTTAAAAATAAAGTCGATTTATAATTTAAGTATAGAACTTGCAGTACAGAGTGACACTGTCAAACAATGATCCAAGAACAAATTTTCAGCAGGATTTTAAATTCTACCAACAAACTTTCTAATGGGCAGAAGAGACATATACTTGGTCGGTCACTACACCAGGCTCTCAGCTCTACAATGCCAGCTTTAACTTTGTGAGTTTTCAAAATTATTAACACAAGGTAAGACTCTACAACGATTTTACATCTATAGGCTGAATGACAGACTCAGTTTGGTAAGTCTTGACTACCTGTGCTCTTCAGCCTTTACTGAGGCGTGTACAGCAGGGGAATATAGGCACAAGAATGACTGCTGTGAGTGCAGGCTCCCAGATTGAATAAAATCAAGAAAAAGGTAGAATTCTTCATTTTACTCGGCATCTTTCTGCACCTGAATCTTGAAAGGAAAATGCCAGAGTCCAGGATAACCTGAAATGTATTAAAAAAAAAATAAATAAAATAAAAAACAATGCACTACTTCATCAGCAGCGCCACTTTCTGTTGCAGATGATTTATCTGGTCTTTAGGCAGGTTTGGAAATCTGTCTGCCTGACATGCTTCTGTGCTGCACCACAGAATAGGGCAGTATGTAGTGGGGGCTTGGCTTTTTACCCCAGCTACAGAGTTTTAAGCTTTATGACAATAATGTAGTTTTGCTTCTCTAGCGCCAGCTGCCAGCAAAGGCCAGTTATTACCTTCACATCTCCCAACACAGAACAAGAGAGACTTCTACTGTGAAAGAAGTCACAGAACAACTATCTCAGTCTCTGACTAAATTAGTAACCTATCAGTTAGCTTTGTTCTGAGGAACATACTTCTTTATTGCCTATAGTTCGTAAAGTTCTTTGGATTTAAAGTAAGTGATTATAAAGTTAGACAGGCAGGTTTCTGTCTGGCTCAACTGTATAAAAGTTCCTAACCAGACTGCTGGTTTTGAATTATAGCTGGTTTACCCCATCTCTTTATATCCTTGTGGCCAACTTTGTGAAGGTTGCTTTTTAGTTTGAAATGTCCATCAGATTGCAGATGGTAAAAGCACTTCTCTTGCAGTACGTTTCATGTTCCCCTCCAATTTTTTTGAGCTAAAAAATACAAAACAAAGGACAAGTCCTGATGTTGATTAAATAGCTGGAATTTAACTAATAGGAAGTTTGCACATCTGTTTCTTTGTCTCCATTGTTGCTGCTTGTACTATTGCAGAGATTATGAACTGTATGTGTCACACTTTAACTCCTAATACTAACCGCCTGATTTCCCACTTTTGTTGTTTGGGGGTTTTTCCTCTGGAAGCAAGACTTACAAATGATTTCTCCTTCCCCTTCACTTTTGAAAGCAATTAAAAACAAACTAACAAATCACTAACTGTCAAGAAGCGTTCAAATTAGACCTTTTCTTTTTATGGCCTTGCTTTTGATTTGGAATGGGACCAATTGGTTTTTGGATCTCTTATCAAGAAGACACTTCTGCCAACATTTCAATGCACTAAGAACAGTAAAACAAGAAAACTTCTAGTGGTTCATGGTATGGCTTTAATAAGCAAGTAGAATTTCTAAAGATGTATTCTTACACCAGGTACTGTTTGGATTTAAGTCAGACGTCATGTTATTAGACTCTGTAAGATAAATGGAGGTTTACTAATATCATTCTTCCCCATTATTCAAGGTAAATGTTGATGCAGACCAGAAACAAGAAAGAAAAGAGAACAGAAGGGGAAAAAAGTAATCACTTTCTCCCTACTTCTTAATAGTCTGGATAAGATGGATTTGTATGTTTTGGCTTTCAGTGGCGGAAATAGAATTGCTATATAAATGTCAGCTTGAAAGGAAGGATCCGACAACTTGCTCCCAACCCCCACCACTTAATTCTGATTATTGCCAGACAGAGCACTGACTCCTTCCAAATACCACTTTCAGAATGGTTTCATTGTAAAAGGGGGAAAGGGGCTCACTTTTCCAATGGAAAGCTGTTATCTTGCAACAGCTGTTTATAGTTAACTAGAGCCATACTTAAAGCCTTTAAAATCTGCTTCTTATTTAGTCTTGTATGTATGGAAAAGGCTTTTTTGGGAGATTAACCCATTGTGGTCTGTTAGGACAGCACTAGGAAACTGAATCGAGAGCTCAAATAGACTTCACATTTGATATGACACAGTGCTCTAGCCAAACCTTGTGAATAAAACCTCTTGCTTTCTGTTTGTTTTACTCAGCAGTTAAAATTAATGAAAGGTTAAAATTTCCAGACCTAAGTCAGCAAAAGCCTATCCAAAACCATTTACAGAGCCCTAAAAAAAAATACAGCATAGAGAATTTGATACTAAATCATAGGAAATAGAGGAAGAAAAAAACAAAATAGTGAGAGTGGGTTCTTTGGGTAAGTTTCCCTTTCCCCTCCAGTAAAATAAAAGGCTGCCTTTTCAGGTTTTCATCCCTTTTGATCTCAAACTATTCCTTGCAGACAAATAACAATAGTTGTTTAGGATTCTCTCTGAAAAGGGGAAGATTTTTTGCCAGCAATACTTCGTTCCTGTTATTTCTTACAAATCTCAACAGAGAATAATATCACAAGTCAAACTACTCCACACCATTTGACTGAATTGTAAGAACACACAGAAGGAGGCTGTGAAGGCTTACTGTAATTAAAATGTGCTGCTATTAATGGGACAAAACAAAGAGAACTGGGAAAGAAGAAATGCTCACATGCACACTGCTGTATGTGCTAGGAAGCCATAGTTTAACTGACTGTCTGAACACTTCAGTACCAACTGATTGTCACTAACAAGTTGTCTGCTTTTCAGCAGTTAAGGTGCCAGGTTTTTTTAGTTACCCTAATTCAAGGTTAGAAGACCCAGTATTCCTTATAGTATTTCATATAAGTGCAAGTTGCTCTGTGAAATATTCAGCCTAACTTCACCCTCTAGCACTTATGGCAACTTTCAAGAAGATACATGACACTTGATGACTCTGCTTCCAGCATAACCTCTACAACTATATGCAGATGGGAAGGAACAAGAGGTTTAGTGTGATTTAGCTGCTCCTGTGCCATCTTATTCCATATTCATAAGTTGCACTTTTCAAATGATGTATTTTTATCAAGGAGACCTTGTATGGCACAATATGCCTAAGAATTTAGGCACACTCCTGTTACTGTAATAATTTACAAATTATTTTGAGCATGCAATTGAAAACAAACAGCAAGTCACTTTTGTTAAGCTTGTAGACTTTTGATATGGCAAATAAGGAAAACTGATTAGGTCTAGCAGGTTTTTCAAATTCTTTAATTATAGTATTCAACTGATTTTTAACATTCTTCAGTACTCACTTCCATAATCTCCACTACAGTTGTCAGGCAAAGTGGAACAGATCTTTTTTATAAGATTAGATCACATCATTAGTTTATACTTTCTTCTTTTCCTCTACTGTAGCAGAACATTGTAATACAGGTAGCTAGATTCACTAGCCAACATTGAGTTAAGTTTTTGGCTCAAAATTCTTGGGCAGTCTTGCATTGCTTATTCTTGCTAAGAATTACTTAATGAGTCAACGAATTTTTCTGAACATCTCAAAATCCTCTTTATTGTTTGAAAGTTTTCTTTCATAGCCTGTGATTTGCCAAAGAATAAAATTCTTGGTTTACAAGCTCTTTAGAACTGGCTAAAATGTGACCAGACTGGCTACATACATACACACATCACATTGTAGTAGTAAGACAGAGGTGGTCAGATTCCACCCAGTAGACTGCCAAGCTGACATGAACTGTAGCATCCTAGCCATCTGCTCAAGAAGCATGCTGCATTTTGTGTTACAAAAACGATCATGGGTGGGATACATATGCTTCTAAAGGAGTCTACTGCAAATGAGAGCTGAGCACTCACTTTTCAGTGTCTTCAGTTGTAGATGAGCACTTTTTAAGCTCAATCCACAAATTTTAAAATTATTTTTTAAACTATATACCCAGTTAAGCAATGTAAATTCTATGCAAGGGATGATAGCAGGGAGGGACACGCAAAACCAACCAACACCGCCACACACGTGCACATTTGAGTGCATCTCTAGGCAGGAATTAAAAAAAAGATCACATTTCTACAGGGAGTAGAAACAATACCCAAAAACCAAACTCAGGTGTCCTGCAAGGGTTATCATAACGAAGAACACTGGTCTGCACAAATATTTATTCACACACACAGGCATGTCTTGCATTCACACAGGATTTTTTAATTTATACCTCACCTGAAACATGGCAGAAACAGTGCCTGTGTTTAAAGAGAGTAGCAGTCTCTTCAGTCTAAAACACAGCTATGACAAAAGAACAACTAACTAGGCCAGTTTCAGAGTTATACCCTTTCAAGCAGCCCTTTCTTTCTTCTCTTGCCTTGTTCCTGGGTTGCTCCAGTTCAAAGAGGCTGATTTTTGTTCTGCTGTTTTCTTGTAAGTATCAACTGGAATTCTTCTATATAAAGGAATTAAGGGTTTTCTTCAAATAGTGCAAAACTGAAAAAAAGTGGTTTCTTACTCAAGAATCAATAAGAACTAACACTCACACAACTGAATAGAGCATACAAGTACACCAAGATTATGCTAGAATCAAAGTTATAGGTAGCTTTCAAAGCTATGGACAAAAAGCATAGCAGATTTTTCTGTAAAATGATGATTTAATTAGGGAGAGATGAGCTTTTTCCTGAGTACAATGAGAGCTGAAATAGATCATATACTCAGAGTAATAGCAATTGAATTGTTCCCAGAAATTTCTTTCTCTTTTTTTTTTTTTTTTTCCCCAGAAGATAATACTAAGGTTACAAAACAGAGGGTTTCCTTTGGTTTTCCTTAGAGCAGTTAGACTGATGTCAGGCTGTTCAGATGGCAGGCTCAACTACTAATTTATTTTCACAGGGTTTCATACATTCAGAACACGTACAATCAATTAATTGCAGGTCTGAATGTCCTGTGAAGTGAATGGAAAGGTATTTGCTGACTTCACTAAGTTTTACAGCTGATCCTTCAATTCCATTGCTGTTGCATAATGAATCCTTTTTACAAGGCAGGACATACTTTTAGTTTATACATGCTGCTCTTCTCAAAACTGCATTATTTTGTAATATTTCTGTAGAAAACAATGAGCCAGATAAATCACTCCAACATTCAATGGAGTGGATGTCACAAAATGTTTCTCTTACTTTGGTGTTATAATAATTAGTGTTTCATTTCAAGCATGACTTTCATTCTTAAAAAAAAAAATCTGCACTGTGGCTAATGAAATTAGACTCAAACTTTTTGCACTATAAATATGCCAAAAACATACGCAAATCAGTCCAACCCAGCTTCTTCAACTTTTATGGAATGGCTATACTTATTAGAAAAAAGTTGCTGCATTCAGAGGAATTTGATGACAGCCTCCACAGACTGCATGAATTGCATGCTATCATTTAGACAACTTTTCTTTACAATCTCAGAAGATTACAGAGTTTACAGGCAGTTTGAAATGAAAATCAAGAAGTGTGCCTCTGCCTATTCTTCAATATTGAAGGAATTTCATGATGAAACCAGTGTACAGAGGCAGAGGACCAAAGCTGTTACCTAGGTGAGAAAAACCTTCAGACACAGAGGTTTCTTTTCCTATTTATGTTACTTAAATCATTATTTGTTTGAAGTCAGTGATGGGAGGCCACTTGTTTTCTTTTTTCCCTCTGTTGCACTAGTGAAAATCCAAGAAGTTTAACATCAACACAGTGTTAAAACTACAGTTATACTAACATAGTTATACAAAGAAAAATAGCTTGAGGTGTCTGCTGATTAACTGCCTTACTACTCACTCATGGTTGTTTTTTTTTTCACTTTAACCACAGGGTGATGTGGACTGGGAAAACTTATATTGTATCTTTCTTTACCACACACAAAGAGCATGGGGAGTCCACAAAACATTTTTGCAAAGTTTAAAGCAGATGTCATTTGAAGCCAGGACAACAGAGTGCATCATTTGGACATACTTCATTAGTCAGCAATTACATTGGGTCTTAGATATTGGTAAAAACTTATGGCAACATCAGAAGACATAATCACAATCTTTCCTTCTTTCCATGCAAGGAGTTAGGTGCATTAATTTCAAACCTTTGAAGACACATTTTGCACTAAACTTCAGAGGGGAGCAGGGAGGAAGAGAGAGAAAAAAGAAAGAAAGAAAAGAAACCACCAGATTATCAGAGCTACACACAGCAACAACAGTGCAAAGGATCCCACGGTGTCTAACTTAAAATATTTTGAGTGTTTGATGGGCATCTAGCACATGGATGAAGGGAGAACACTCATGATGATGGAGATGAAGGTCGGAAAAAGAAAAGGTATAGGCATGTGTATTATAGGTGATCAATAGCTGTCTTGATACCCACTTCTTTGCTGAAGCCTTCTAGCTGTATTTGCTGAATACAAGGATTTTGCTTGCCATGGTATTTCTGTAGGTATAGGCAAAGCAGGACTCCTGTTCCAGCTTTAATATTTGGATCATACTTTGACCAGTGTTTCCAAACCAGTGACTGTTCTGTAATTGACCAAGTACTTGACATACACACTGCAGCAGAGCATTCTTCCAGTTCCAAGGTACCTAGTGTACTTTCAGCCTTTATTAAAAATCTGTGTGGGAATAGTGACAATTGCTGGATAATAAGAACAGAGAAGGCCTCACATACATCCCAGCACCGGAGAGAGAAAGGATGATTCAGAATGGCAAGAAAACAGGGAACCATTCATATGCAACTGTGAATTAAGATGATTATGGGAAATATATGATCTACAGGTAAATATGATCAACAGCTGGGACATTGCGTGATCATACCACTATTCAAAGCCAAAAATGGTATTTGCAAAAGTAAGGATACATTTGTGATAGAATGTTTCAGTTAGACAAAACCCCAAAACAATAATCTAGTCCAACTGCCTGACCACTTCAGGGCTGACCCAAAGTTAGAGTATGTTATTAAGTCCAAATGCCTCTTAAATATTGACAGGCCTGGGTCATTGATTGAACTCTTTAATAATACTCAGACAAAAGTTGTTATAACAAAGGAAATACTTTTAATAGAAAAAGTAATTGTACTTACCAAACAACTATACCAAAGCCTAGCAGTCACCTTTTGTAAGATCGAAGTGCCACTCATAATAACAGCCACAATTCTGTTTCAACTGATATGTATGCTCCTTCACCCACAAGCCACTGACATTTATCATCAGTTGAATTGAATTTCAACTATTCTTGTTATCAAAAAGTCATAATGTCTTAGAAAGGCTTTCTTTGCAGCTCACTGTTTCTGCCCATACATATTCTGTATTTCTAACAGTTGTTTAGCCACAGCACCTTTCGAGCAGGCCCATGCTGAATTTTCACAAACCCCAGCCTGTTGCTGAGTATGCTGCCTTTCCAATAACACAGACTGAACAATAAACCTTCGTTATTTTTTCCCCTATACCAAGCTAAACTTCTAACAGAATTTATTTAAATTACTATGTAAAATGTAATCGGATTGGTAATAGGTCACTTACAGAAATGATTTTGCTTTCAGGATCTCTTTCCATTATGTTAATTCCAAACCTAAGGTCCATGAACATTATTAGACCATAATTTTATTTCTGTAATGCTGTGCAGTAGGGCATTAAAGAGTCAGTTAATACTAAGAATGTGGTGAAGTTACAAAACTAAAAAAGCACTTTTAATAATGTTATAGTGATCAAAATACTAACCTTGACTGTAGACTCCAAGCAGTTATTAGAGCAGCATCAATCTATTCACCAAAGCTTTAAGTTTTTGTCTTCTCCACCCCTGTGTGGTTTTGTTTTGGTTGGTTGGCTTGTTTTGAGGTGAGTCTTTTGCGGGGGGAGAGGTAAGACGGTGGGGGAGCAGTTGTGTTTTTGCTTTGGGGCAGTTTTTAAATGAATTTAAAATTTCTTGTTATGTTTGCATTATGTAAATAAATTGAGTTTAGTTATACTCTGGCCTTTAAATAAGTAATATTCAAATTACTAAAACACAGGCTTTGAGATAACATGCCCACAAAAAAAATAAGTCATCCATTTTTAAAATTATCTTTGAAAAATTATCTCTTCTTAAAATAAAACATTTGCTTACACTCCTGTTCTGTATCAGACAGAGAATTTTGCAAGAATCTGTCTCTTATCCAGGGATACTTTCAGGGTTAGAGGCCTAAATTAGCAACTATAACATCAGAGTTGCAGTTGTTCAGTTAATTATGCTGATATGATAGTTACTACTGTAAAGCAAAAATATACACAGGGGAAACAGTTTCAGTCAAAGAATGCCCACTAATATTTCTAGTGTCATTGAATCGTCAAAAACTGGGACAGACATACTGATCTAAGAACCGTGTCTCCATGTATAAAAGACCTGTTTTCTTCATTAGACACAGACTTCTGTAATCTTGAAAAATGTGAAAATAACCTAATGAATTGTGATGTACTGTTCTTCTGGGATTTAGCTATTCAGAAGTGGTAAAATATCAATTAATATTTTCAGGGCTGATTGTCTGTGATGGCCCTTTGTTCCCTTCTGCTGGCCTAAGGCAATCCAAAGGCAAGAAGAATTTCCCAAGTTAGGAAGAGAGATGGAACTTATTAATAATAAGGTCAAGATTAGAAAGATTAGAATAGGAAAAAAATATTGCACAGAGAATTTGTGGGACAAAAAAACAAAAAAAAAAAAAAAAAAAAAAAAAAAAAAAAAAACACAAA
>JBAFWW010027043.1:35329-51150 GCA_036873685.1 Agapornis canus
AAAAAAAAAAAAAAAATAAAAAGGAAGGGAAGGAGAAAACACCAAACAAGATAACCAACTAAACAAACAAACAAGCAAACAAGCAAAGCCCAGACCCAAAATAAAACAAAAAACCTCACATACATCAGCAACAATAATTCAGGTGAGGGGAGGGAGGTATGCCAAAAAGACTAAGAAAAAACTAAAAAGAAACCCCACAAAAACCTAATTTCTCCCGTCAACATTCTAAATGAATGTACCTTTTTCTTATTAGCTGTTTAAGTATCCTTAAAATACTGTTAAGTAGCCTTAAAAGACTGTTCTATTTTAGCAAAATGTTCCAGGGAAACCTCAAGTGTGTTGTGACACACGCAGAGCCAGATTCTGCCACTTGTTTGCAGAGCAAGTGACAATATTATTTAGAATTTCTAGAAGCAACAGACAACTGGTAGCCTCCAGGAAGTGCACGGATTCACACTGCAGCATTCTGGCACTACACTCCAAGCTGTGGACAAGACTGCCGCCTCACTCCTAGCACTCATCAACTCTAGCAACAACTCGGAATTTCCATCTTAGTATCAACTCCCTGCTTCAAGTTATACATACTCATACACTGTGAGATACTTGCCCTTTGTTAGTACATTCTCCACTGTAAGATTAACAACATAATGTTTTTTCTGTGCTCTGCTTAGCATTACACCAGTGTGGTAGGAAGTTTGTTCCTGTTCATTCAAAAGGCAGGTAGTTTGAAACTGTAGTTTACACCACAAAGATAATGGAGCTACTGAAGAAGCTGTCTTGCAGATTAGCACCAGCTCAGAAGCATAGCTCTCAGATTTCAGACTCACTTCAGGGTTTTTGTGTGTGGTTTGGAAAGCAAAAGGAAAACCAGTAATTTTTGAGCTTTTGGAACTCCATTTACACAATCCTGTATCAGAATATGAACAACCAAATAAGTAATGCATTTTAAATATTTCTATTTCAAAGTACAGAGGAAGCAGGAAAACTGAAACCCCACTGAAATCCTCCAAGATATATTTAAGAATCTGCCAATCAGAAAAAAGAATACTATTTCTGTACTGTCGCAAAGTATAAGAAATTGTTTCTTTCTTGAAATAACACTGGACTATTTGTAGAACTAGAACCACAATGCAATCAACTCATGGCATTTTTGAGAAATCAGTTGCAGCTGAGTCCTTCCATTCTGCAAACATAACCTAAATTTCTATATAGCAGGTCTGTCTCACCCACAGTGCATACAAAGTATTGTGCAGAACAAGTACTTCTGAGTGTACTTAAAAAAGAAAAAACATTATTTCATATAGTTTCTTTACTTTAAAAAGGGCAAAGTTGCTGAGGGTTTTTTTTTAAATTAATTGGAACAGAGCCATTTTTGTCTCACACTGTTCATTATGAAAGGTGATAATTTAAAATGCAAACATTTGAGCACATTTACATTGCTCCTTTGAGATGTAAGAAGACAGTGTTTATTTTTCAGAAAGCTCACAGATGCACTTGACTAGATATTTTTTATCATTTTTATTTTCTTTTTTTAAACAAAGACAGTAGAATTCTGCCTAGACTCTCTCACATGCAAACCCAATGACACACAAGTAGCAAGAATCACAACAGTACTTCTTGGAGCAGGACATCTTTTCTTGTTTGCAAGCTATGGGTAGCTCCTTAGATCTCATATCACTTAGGAGTGGATTTTCAACAGGCTTTATTGGAGCACCTAAACTGAATTGGACAGATTTTGAAAATGTTCAGCAGTCAACAGCTCTTGTTTACAATACTTGACAGTTAATGATCGTGGAGATATAACGAAAATATTTTGAAAATGTACTAAATCCTTATGTTGGGACCATTCTTTTTCCTTTGCATCTATTTGCCCTTTTAGTTTTTTAGCATCTGAGCCATTTCTTTTAGTAATGGTTTCTACTTAGAAGCTTTTATCATGAAACTTTTGCCAGCTTTGAGTCAACTGTGAGGACTTCATGTTCACATATTGCAATTTTGTCACGTCTTGGTATTCTTTCACTCTTCAGAGCATCTATGACACTTCACAGATATTTGCTGGCTTCTCCCCAGAATTATCTCCTGGACCTAACATGTAGCTAAAGAACTGATGTATTCTGTATCTGCTGTTTGGTACCACTACCTTTGGGCAGGCAACATTGACAAAGAAATTAACTCTTGTGGTTGCAGTGGGTTTGTTTTACAAGGAAGTGTATTTCACCTAGGTTGAGACACTAGCTGGAGCAACACAACACAGTACACTATGCAAAACAGAACAAGATCAGTATAAAAGGCTTCAAGATATTAACAATCCCTCCACCTTGCTGCAACTGTTCTTTATAAGACAGCTAAAACTCAGTGAGCTACAGCTATATTTACATTTTCATTTTCTTTCTTGTCATGTATATATGCTACATACTCAGTAGCATACCCAGTTCTACATCAATTTCTACCAAAGCCTGTGAGGGACATAGCAGTGAAAAGAAACAGAAAACTGAAGTTCATAAATTGTACCTTATTGTAAATCAAACCAAGTAGGAAATATGAGGAGTAAATAAAAAATAATAATAATAAAAAAATAATAATAAAAAAAAATAAAAATTCTAACCTGTGGTAGGAGGAGGTATGTCAAGTGTTAAGGTGAGGAACATGATAGGCTATGTTCAGTAGGTTGTAGCAAACAGGTTTCCAGCCAGTACTATAATGAGCTACACATACTCTTGAGATGTGTTCATTAGGCTGCATTTAGAGATGGCTTAGTACTTAAATGATATCAAAATGACCTTTATCTCCAAGGCATCTTCCAAAGCAACTAAGGGTAAAAAAATATAGATTTTGGGGGGGTTTAATCACTATGTGGTGCCATATGAAAAAGAAATAATCACAGCTGAATAATATAGAAAATACTGTGGATTAACCACACTTCTTAATTGAGAAAATATTTGCAGCCTTTAATAATTAGTCTGAAAATACATTAGAGGTCTGTTTGTTTTCTGCCTACTCCAAACTGATTGCATTTAAAAGTGTTCTTTGCTTCAAAATTTTTTGTTAACAGCACTGTTTAGGAAATAAAAATCTGTAAAAGTGATTTTAAACTTTGCAATAAAAATAATTATAAAGCAGCATCTAAAAGTATATAAAACATGAAATTTTTGAAATACGCTTTTCCCTGTTCTTGCCTGCCACATTTTAAGGAACAGGAAGAAAAGGGCAAAGCCAAAAATCAGAAGCATTAGTCTCCATATGCAGCATTCAGCTGATTAAGAACATAAGAAGCCCTAACCATTTTCTGAAACTTTTCCATTTTTTGGTTTCTTTTATCCTTGAAAGCTATATCCAGAAGTTTTCTGAGGTTAAAATAATCCTGCCAAAATATCTTGAGCCAAATAATGCCTCTGACTTTAGTAAGAGCTGCACATATATGTTGAAGAGCAGACAGTGCACTGCAGCATTTATAGTGTACTGTATGTCTAGAAAATGAGCCTAAATCCCTATTACAATGTGCACTCTGAGTGTAAGTGTGCAACAAGTAAGGCTTGAATTCCCTCATGACATCTTTCCTACTGATCCTTCTGTACCACTTTTTACTTTTACTAGATTGTAATACCTAACACATTCTATGAGGAAGAATGTTGTTATGTGCAGGCATAACAACGGCAGAACAATAAGCTGCTTAAATTAATTTCTACAATTACTAATACAAAGAACATAATTCACTACACTACCTGACTTTAGCTATAAGAACATTTTATCTGTTTTGAGAAGGAAGTAAGATTGTTTGGTATATCTTCTATTCTTCAGTCATTAAGAATGCATACATCAAAGCTGGCTTATAATTAGTACGTTTTAAAATCTCAACACTCAAGGGAAGAGTTACTAAAAATCCTGAATCTTCAGAGTCAGCATTCATGCTGCCACACTTAGATACCTCAGAAGAGGACTTACATATTTTAAGATTTTTCCTCTTGTTATACAAAGGGCTATTCTCAGACCCTTATAACCTAAACATGTAGCTTAAACTACACTGGTTTGACCATACCAGTGTCTGCTACATTGATCCCAACTGTTTCCAAGATCTAGCTACAGCATGCACACTGCTATTTTACCCTCTCCTCCATGACCCTGAATCTGCAGCCTTCAAAAACATGACAAGCAGTTAACCATATGTTTCACAGTTCCCTTATTTGTTAAGAGGCATTGTTTCAGAGCACATAAAGGAACTTAAGATGGGAACTGTTAATGAAAACATATTTTTCAGTGGCTACATAGTTAGATCAAAGACAGTGAGAAAGATCCAGTATAGCCAGATGAAGATAGTTGCACACCCAATACATAGCACGTGCTTCAAATTCTCACCCAGGAGCATTGCTAACACATACTCCTCAAGAAGCTATATTCAGAGATCCTTATTTGGTTTGAATCACCAAAGAAGGAAATTCATTTCAATGACAGGCTCTAGAAAAGCTTAGCACTAGAGCTCAGAAGCAGTAAATGAAAAGTGGCCTGGTAGAGAGACAGCAGTACATGGGTTAAGCTTCCTTTGTTCCTCCTCTGTGGATCACGTGTGCTACATAGAGACAGTGACAGCAAGATGCTATTGACAAGTACTGGCAACATATACCTCTAGTGATAGAACATAAGGGAAAAGTTGGATTTTTAAGTCCTTGTTAGAGAAGACAAAATCTTTTTCAGATATAATACTGCAAATTACCTTTATTGGTGTCCCAACAGAGAAACCAATGCTTTTAGAATCAATATATTTCAGATTTTCAGAAAAGCTCAGATCTCTTTAGGTATTTCAATTGATTCTGGGGAATGATTTCTGACATGCTAAGCAGTGCTGAAGGTTTGGAACTATGTGTAAAATTTTACCTTCTTCATGTTGTATCTGGTCTCCACAAAGATTACATAAGAGACTAACAAAAAAACCAAACCCCAAACCAAATAAACTAAAGTATCTATTGCTTATATGATCCTGTGTATAACGTTGACCACAGAAGGTATAATAGCAGAAAAGTAAAAACAGAGAACATTTTTAAATACAGACAGAATTAAAAAACTGAATTGGAACAAAAGTTACTTTTCATTTCCTGTGGTTGAACACTAGGAAAAAAATCTAGATTTTAACAAGTACATGTATAAACTTGAAATCAGTATCAAAACTGTATCAAAATTATACTACATAAAACTGAAAGTTTTAACCTTAAAGATGAAATTATTTTAATATAGCTACAAAAGTATAATTTAAAAATAAAATTTTCATTTTAAAAAATTGTACAAATTCTAAAATATGTAAATTTTTGCTGTTTGTTCTCACATCCTTCAAAAGAATCAGCATATTTATTAGCTATAATCAAAAGGTCTCACACCAGAATTCATTAAAAAGGTGTATGCTTGGGTCAAATGGCTCTTCTTCCAAATAAAATTCAATGTAATTGTGAAATAAGATCAGGTTGCAATGTGAGCACAACCAAACGGTAATTCCCTCTTGCCCTGCTTTCCTAGGGCAAAGACTATGGAAAGCTTAAATGAAAAAAATAACAAAAAAAATGAACCAAAACAAACAGGATGAAGTCGAATCTTGTTTTACCTGATAAAGGAGGACTACAAGGAAAATTTATGGTAGGCTATTAAATAAAACCTTATGCAGGATACTATAAAACGTGTAATAAGGATAGCTGCTTTTCCTTCTTGTAAAAACATTCATCTATTTTCTGTGCATGAATATGTTTAAGGTACTTGTTTCCATCACCTCATCTAATCTGCTTAAAATAGTAAGTCAACAGTTTATCAATCCCTGTTAAAAAAAGAAAAAAATTGTATGTCAAAGTTGTCATGAAGTAAGCAGAAACAATTTTGCCACACTTTTCAGAAACACAAGGCATAGGCTTTATGACCTTAAAAGCAGGCATGATTTTACATACCTTTACTTGCCTGATGAAAGTACTTCACGTGATCACACAACCAGGACAGGGCCCACTGGAGCCCTTACTCTCACCTCCCAACAACCACGTGCGGTCTATAGGACTGTATCAAGGTCTGTGCACTTTTTCTGGATTATAAACTGCTCACCTCCTTGAGCACAACCCTGGAAAAGTTTTACAGCCCCAGTCACACATGTTTCCAAGCACACTACTGGTTTCTATTACCAGAGATTTTTTTGAAGGTATGCAAGAATGGAAACTTGTTCTTTCATTAGCAGTAGTATCCTCTCTCAAAAAAACACCATTTTCTTTTAAACGCCTATCTGAGTTGTTCATCAATAACTCCAAGTATAACTCTCAAATGTCTTATATGCAGAAAAATATTGTTAACAGTGTCTAGAAATAAATAAGTCATAATATGCTAAAGTTGAGAAATTTTCCTTAGAATGCAGAAGAAATCCCCAGTGGAGGGAATCAGCTTTCAGAGCATGTCTGTTCATTGCCAATCTCTGCAAGTCATGCCAATACAATTCCAAAGCAGAGTTTTCTCCAGCTACTCAGTTTAACTTCTCTTAATAAGATGTCCTAGAGCATGGGAATCTACAATTCCCAAGGGAGGGATAAAAAGGGGGATGGGAAGGGAAAGGTAGGTTTGTTGCAACACATTTTGTTAAGTTTTATAACCTGGTTTTTATTTGCTAAAAATGGAAAGCTGAAGCTGCCTTTGAGACAGTTGTAAAAATATAATACATCAATTTCCCTTGGCTGTCTTGCTCATTAAAGGTTGGGCTTTTTCTTTCCCCTCCCTTGCCTTTAAGGAAACTGCCCTGCTGCAAAGGGCATTAGAAATAAGGACTGTATTTCAACTGAAGACAGAGCAAGCAAAAAAGCTTTCTTAATTATAGTGCTGATTGCTTGAACAGTCCTCCATTTGACAAAACAATTATACTGAAAGATAGGATAATATCTTCATTACACTGAAAAGAATGAGAAGTATATTTTTTCTGCATTCAAATTTATGGACTATAAGCTGGACATATAAACTTCCCTTGAACTCCAAAAGGTCAGGTAAACTTTCTTAAAATACCAGGTTCTGGTCCTCCCCTGCAAAACTGTCTGTGCCACATAATTTATATTTTATGTTTTTTTTACCAGAAATTCCTTCACCTTCCAGGGACAAGCCAACCTCAAACCATAATAATAAAAGCATGCTACAGCCTCTGTTACTGATTTTGTTTCAATGTCTGCTCTATTGTAGTTCTATTTATATTACACAGGAGTCGGCAAAAAGTCGTAATGATCCTGACACATCTGGCAGTGCCAGAGGTGTAATATAGCTCAATATCACAGGAACACTTAAGCAGCCTGAAAGCAAAGGAAAAGAAACTATGATGGGAAGCCCTGGCTGTGAAAGGTAACTCCACAAAAAGCTGCTGTGCTAACAATAGAATGGTGATGATTGCCATCCTCCTAATAAATCTTCGTCTTCCCAGGTTTAACTTTCAAAACAATTTCAATATTCATTCTTCAACCAGCCTTTAGAACACTGCTTTCCTGATGGGTAACTCAGGAAGGTTAAGAGTCAGTTCCTCCCTTTCCTGATGGCAGTGGAAAATCCCAGCTGTCTTCAATTCTGTAGCTAACTGGGTTCATCTGGTTATCAGCCACACTGAGCTGGACACAGGCAGCAACCCACTCTTGAACTGATAACCCCAGACACTTTGCAGTGTATGGCTAGATTTGGGTATGTTCCTGGGAACTGAGCACCAGACAGGAATAATTGTCTTTCAAACACTGAGAAATAAGGGGAATAGAATTCATCAGAAGGTTAGCCAGAAACAGCAGTTTCCTTGCAGCACTGAGTGCAGCTTTTCCACTGCAGAAGAATGGGTCAAAAACTGACAGCACTGTGTATTAAACCACAGTTGCTGGCTCAGTGAACGTTCATGAGTTTGAGATTTATTTGGTTTCATGGAGCGTTAAGTTTCTCTAATTATACAGAGTATAAAAAGTCCATTTGCTCTGTGTCACATAGCCCTGCTCCACAAAAGCACAGACAGATTTTCTTCTTTACAACTCCCATCACAATCAACAGCTTGTTCAGAGCCCATGTACAAGCACCAAAACCCAGGGTCCTGCAACCCAGCAGCCACCCTGTGCCTTCTAATGAAACTCGTTGCTTTTAGACACCTCATTCCAGCCAACTGTTCTATGTGATGTGAAAGAAACAGACCTCACTCAGATACTTCAAGTTGCCCTAAGCATTGAATTCTGACTTTAAACCTTTGCCATGAATCAGCAGCAGACACACATTTAATGAATTAGCTGCCAAATCATACCATTCAAATTTTTAAATACTACATCCCTTCCAAATTGATTTATAGGAGTATTTTAAGATTAAAAGCTCAAAAATTACCCGCTGTCTAGTCATTTCAATTAATAGTATTTTATGAATAATAGCATATATGAGTAGTGGAACACAGGCACAATTAAACTTGCTCATTACAGAACACTGCAAGCTTGTTTACTGTAACTGCATCAGGTACCTTTTTCCCTTCTGTTTTAAAAATAAAAAGCCTCATTTACATCAGCCCCAATGGTCCAATTTCAACCATAGTTTTTAATGCTAAAGTTTGAGGAAGAAAGCACACACTGTGCTAGCTAGTAGTCATGTGACTTCTCTGATACAAATAACCTGAACATTTTTCTGTAGCAGGGCAGGCATGTTTCCACCATAACTGCTACCAACAGCACAAATAACAATCTTGCTTCAAGAAAATACCATCCACTTTCTTTTGCTATATTTGGTCTGTATTTATTACAGAAAAACATGCCTCAGATTCTACCATTTAGCTCTCTTAAGTAGCTCAAAGCAGCAAGTATCCCAAGCTCTACAGCCAAAAAAGTTCACCTTTGAGTTCCTCCCATTACAAACCACCCATTATCTATCCCTATGACACCATTTTAAACACACATAAATAAAAGATATGCATATATGCACAGCACTTCATCAGAGGGCAAGGGTATGCATTCTTATTTCTTAAGAGGTAATAACTCCATAAACAATTTAGATGGAGGAGCTTCTTCCTTCATGAGCAGACCTCCACAAGACAGCCAACTTCTTGAAGTTAAAACCTGAGCTCTTTCCCACACAAGTGAACCTCCTAATGCCAGCAGCTGATCTCACCCTGCTTTCATTTGTAAGATGGTAGAGAAAGGATGAGGGGTATCAGTCACAGATGATTTCACCTGTCTTGGACTCAAAAACTAACTTAAATTTGTCATGCCAAAACATTTCTACCTAAAAGCTTTCCAATATTCAGAAAATTAAAACAGAAAGTTCTCTGTAATGTTGTTTACAGAGCTAAGATTGTGCAAATAATTCCTTATTTCCTGTATAGGGTCAAGATTTCATAAGCCAGCAGAGAACCACATATGCACTCTTTACAGCGGAAGTCAACTGTATCTTCCACTATCATCATAGTCAGTGCTGAATTTCTGTATGTATCAGGAGAACAAGGCAGGCATCTATCTCCTATCAAAACTAATCTGAATTTTAATTTAAAAAAATATGGCAATAAGGTGTGGTAGAACCCTACTAATTGCCTCCCAGCAAAACTCCCTTCAGCTGCAATCAGCACTGTCCTCCATCTCACACTATTTGTATTAATTTTTGCACAGTAATAAAGCTTCAAGAGGTCTTCATATGGAGATAACCTTCATTGCTGCGGTGGGAAAGATTTCAACACAAATGTCCTATTCCCTAGAATGAAGAATATAACCAACAGCAGTTTGCATTAAAAGTGGTAGCAGCACCATTTCTATGATGGCATCACTTGTTGGTTTGTTGGGGTTCTTTTGTGTAGTTTGGGTGTTTTTTTGGTTTTGGTATTTTTAAGACGCAGCTCTTCTAAACAACAGTATCTAACTTTATGATACCTTCCGGTGTCTGAATCGACTTTAGCTCATTATAGATATTGCCCAGTTCAGATCTTTGTGTCTGAGTGTGGCAAGAATTCAGTGACTCCTGACTAGTTCTAAAATTCCTGTTTGGACTAAATATTTGGAGTACCTACCTACTCATATCCATGTCTCCTAACTTTGCTAGACTTGTACCTGCAAGACCAAGAGTTCAGCCAAAACTCTAGGTGTCAACATCCTTTATTCAGCTTAGTACTTCTTTGTCAAATTAATGTTAAAGTTCCAATTGCCACAAAAATAGCACCTACAGTGGGATGGAATCTGCTCATTTTCAGATGACTGAAGTTCAGAATATTCAGATTCAGAATAAAGAGTTAAAAATAAATATTGAAATTTCAGCATATTTAAAAGGACAGATTCTCCAGCCTATCATAATTGAGGAATGTAACCGAGTTATAACACTGTGCTAGAACTTGTGTAACACTGAGGTAAATCCAGGGTAATAAACTTGGCTTTTAAATCACTTCATCTTGCTGTACATCAATATATTATAACAGCTTTATTGCTTCATGTTTATAAAGAAAACCCTTCAAAAATGCAAAAAGTATGTCCATTTTTACTCTGCAAATGCAATACATTACAATGAACATACAAACTGGGAGCAAACACACAACTGTGTAAGAACAAAGGCATGTTTCCCTCTTTTGTCTGCTATCCATGCTGCACAGCCTAATCCTGCAGATTCAAAAGAAATATGGATAACATTTGGGAATGCATGCAATGCTGTGCAATTCTTTCTGTACCTACAGATATAATACACCCTTGGTGTGCATATATTAAATCTCGTTAACTATGACAGAGGAACATATTGTATATACCATATCCTATTCATGGAAGCGCTGACAGAAAATCTTATATGCAGAAGCTCTAGTCAAATTCACTATTGCAGAGCAGATCATTTCAGACTCCTTAGCTGTTAATCTAGGCACTTCTTCACATTTTCTCTTCGTCAGCTACTTTCCACACTTAAGAGCACCTCATATGCTGTCCCACAGTTTTATACTGACATTTTATCACTCAATACCTTACAAATGTGTTCTAAGAATTTTGATCATGCTAAGCAAGATCCCACATTTACATTCAATTTCTCTGCCCCCAACCTGGCTTGGCATGACTATTCACTTGCTGCCCATCCTTTTGAGCCAACAAAGCAAGGAAGGGAAATTTAATATAATACCTGATCAGATTATTCGTTAAGCTCTTTTCAGCAGTAAAAGAATGAGAGCCTAGAAAGAAGCTGGAGCACCCATTATGCTTTAGATATTTCAAAGGTGTTCTACAATTTATCATGCTTTGGATGTTTTTGATGTATTTTTCTGCGACATTTTGTACAGAATCTCTAAAACCTATCTCTATATTTTATAATGCTTCTTTTACAATAAAATGAAATGATTGAAATTTTGTATTTGCATGACCAAAACTGACCTGAAGCTGGTTTAGAAAATCCAAAAGTTATTAGAAAAGACCAAATTGTCTGCTTCTGTACTTTGCTTTTTAGGGCTAAAGTTTGCAATGGATTGCACAAATCTGCTCAGTCTTCAGCACTCATCACTATGATTTAAAATCAATGGCATCTCTTATGAGACAGAATACGATCAAGTGTTTGCAAGATGTGGGTTTATGGTTGCCCATTTTCAAATGTAAAGAGTTTTTGCTTTGTTTTCAGCTCTTTCAGATATTTAGAGAGTAAATTTTTCTGGTAAAGATATATAGCATATGAAATATATAGTAATGCAGTGTGTAATTAATATTTTATTGGATTCATTTCTGCTACATAATCAGGTAATCATATTATATAAAGAGCCTAATTAGATTTATTTCCATCAAAACAACAGTAAATAGCCTATTTGTGGCAACTTGTTTGTGAGGAGCTTCTGGTTTAAGTGTACTGTTCATTTTCAGATGTTAATTTATTCTAAGCACATATATTCCTATAAACCATTTTTTTTATTTATAACATAAGAAATGTGATCTGAAGAAACATAGCTCACAGAGGCAAATCCTGATATGACAGTCATCATCATGAATTCCAAATTTGCTTTCTATGAGAGTTCATTGCTGGATAATAGAGTCAGAAACTCCACAAAAATCTCCTGCCAATCCATCATGTAGGGAACATATACAGAAACTACAGATAAGGAATAATAAAAAAAACCTTAGGTGAAAATTCTGTCTCATAAAACCATACAGAGCAGAAGGTACATTTGCCAGAAAGTTAATGTAAACAAGCACAAAAACCCTGTATTTTTTTCAGGCAAATGATCCTATATAGGTATTTCTTTTGCCTTGCTTGGTGACGGCAGCCCCTGATGGCAAGAGTGCAAGCAGAAATCCCCATGCAGAATCAGGACTTTTTCTTTGTTCTCCTGTTGGCCTTTTTTTTTTTTTTTTTTTTTTTTTTTTTTTTTTTAGCTTTGGGACATTAGGTGCCTGGAATGTTCATTATCTTCAGGACACAAGTGGGAGGTAGGAAAGGCAGGATGATGAAGAATCAATGCTTTTATTGTTTATTTATGTACTTCTTGCTTGCTTCTGAACTGCAAAGGGCTCTGCTGAACAACCCCCTTGGTTCCCTCCAGGCTCCTCCTGGGGAGCAGCACTGCAAGAGTCACTTAGGCTCAGGATTTCTCAACTTACTACAACACTGCTGGATACTAAAGTGGTTGGTGACTGGTAATATTGCAGTTCTTGCAAAGTCCCATCCCCCAGATGATGAGAAATCTGGTTTACATTAAAGTACGCCTTCTAATCCTTGCACATTCCTCGCCTGCAGAACTGCCTCCTCCCCAGCACTCCTGTCTGTGAAGCCGAGACCAGGAAACTCCTTACATGGAAATAATAAGTTCAAGCCTCATATTTCAGCCTGACCGCTGGTGTGTGAATCAGATTCAAACTTTTGAACTGTGTGTTTCTCATTGAAACTCACACCTGCTATTTGTTTAGCTATGTAAGATATCGACTGAATTCCAATGGTAGGAAAACACTTCTCCTTTGAAGACCCTGGTGTAATTTATTTCACTATTTCTGGCCAGGTCCCGAGAAACATGATACATGACTGAAGGATTTAAATAAGCTTGTTCCAATTTATATGATTTTCCATTATTAAGTATGGAACAGAAAGAGTAGGATTTCCAACATATTCTGCTGCCAGAAAAAGCCATATCTCCTGTGCAAATATATCCTGTCGGCAGAGGCTCTTGGCAGCCTTGCCATGGAGAGGCATACAAACTGGCCCTGAAAGGATGGGGCTGTAATTGTTCCCAAAATATCTCATGGAAGAAATTAACATCTGTAAATTCTGCCTGCTTTATCAATGACAACAGCAAATTTGGTTCAGGATCTTCATGTCATGACTAACCTAAGAAATTTACATGCATACTGTAGTTTGTATCCAATCTCTTCACAAAAACACATCAACCAATAAGATTTGAAGGGTCTGAGTTCCCAGGTCAGAAGTTTCACAATATTTTACATTAAATATCCTCCTGAACCTCCTAATTTTGAAAACTTTCCAAGTGAACTTGAAAACGTCTATAGAAAAAATGAGAGCGGATGAGAATGAAGGTACTTGCTGACTTGGAAAATACACACGTCAGCTATGTTCTTGAAAACTGTTTTAAAAGGTAAATATCCTGGAGGTCAAACTAACCAACACATGATAAACAGCAAAACACATTGCCCCTGATTATTTTAAAATACCTCTGAACAGCTACTTTGAGAACCATACCTTTAAACAAAGCCTTCTTTTACACCTCTGTGTAAACACACAAATGAAAACCAATGGCTCAAATGCATTCACAAACAGGCACAGTTTCAGAATACCAATTTTATAAAAGTAAAAAAACAGATGAGCTAAAAAAGTCGAGCAACACATATCATCAGAGACCTAGTAGCCTTCTTGGATTCTGGGAGTTGGCACAAAGCGAATCCCTACTGCCTGCCGAGATGTCCCACTGACAAAGGCAGCACTCCAGCAGAAAAATCTCCTGTGTTTACATTGCAAGTAGATCATAGAGGCACATATTTTTCTAACCTTGTGCATTTTAAATGATTCTCCATTAGCATTTAGGGAGGATTTCTCTACTTTCAAAAGAATTAATTTTTATTAAAATTGACATTGATGATCAGAGAAACCTCTTTTATGAGCTTAAGATACTGACACGAAGCTACATTTCTGTAGAAGATAAACTGATAAAAAATAAGGAAATTACTTTTTAACTCTGCTTGCACAGATCTCACTGCCTGCTGAAACAATTAATCAGGAGTGTCTTTTCTCTCATATGAATAGGAAAGTATACAGTCTGGAGCATTCAATCTGGAGTCATATGCCAACTGCATATTTTAATTCCTTTTATTAATTGCTTTGTTGTGAGATTGCTCTAAGAAAATGCTTTATCTGTTGCTTCTACTGTAATTTGGATCAAAACCAGTATTCTGCTCTAAGAAAATTACTCTAAGAAAATACTTTATCTGTTACTTCTACTATAATTTGGATCAAAACTCAGTATTCTGCTCTTTTTATTTGTCTTTTGTCTGGAGCAAGTTGTTTCTAGTTTATGTCTGTGTATCATTTGCAACAGGATCCTTCAAGTTTCTTCTCTTAGGTCATGACACCTGGTTTGTGTTATTTTAAAGACAGACAAGGACACTAGGGCATTCTCTCCAGCACTGTAAAAAAAACCCTTTTAAATGGTGGCATGTATATGCATAGGAACAGAAGCAAAAAGCCTACCTTGTCCATGAAAACTGAGTTTAGTAGAGTTGGGAGCATAATTCCTCTTCAACATGGAAGAGGTTTGGGGTTGGTTTCCTATGCCCTTGCTCTGGGATGACTTTACAATTCAGCATGGCTAACCCCTATGTATAGAAAAAAAGTCATTTCAGCTGAATTCCGAGGTCAGTGAGGGCTAATGAGCCTACCAGGAAGCAGCTGGATTCCATTAATGCTGTCCTCAGCCCCACCCTGAGAATTATACATGTGGAATCTGAAAACCCCATTGAAGTTAGTGGGCCTAAATCCTTCTAAATTCATCTATCATTTTAAGGTGAAGGTTTAAAAGGTTTAGAAGTATTTCAAATAAATATTGGGATTGGTAATGCCATTCGTTTCATGCTTTTTTACTTAGTCACATTCACCAGTCCAAAGGATTTACCTATGCAGGAAAACTCCCATTTACAGCCTAGAATGAGCTGTTATATCATTATAGAAAAGATGTTTCTTGCCCAGTTTTACACAACATCTTGTCTGCATTTTAGGGCATTCTGTTCTACTGAGCTCCTCTTAATTTGTTGGTATATTATAATTTCTGGGAGGAAAGTTACCTAGCTGGTAATGTTACTTGCTATTCACCACTATCAGCCATCTTGAGTTGTAACACAGTTCCTTTCGAATTTCAAACATGAACAATGCCAGAAGGCATGTAATAACATTATGGATGCGTATGTCTTTTGTCTGACAACAATAAACAGAGAAGTCTGTCGTGGACAGATAGAACATTCTGAAAAATTGAAGACATCTAATTACAGTGTTATAGACTGAAGAATTATTGTAATGAAATCTTCTGTGGCAATAAATCATACTTTGCTCACATACAGAAAACACTACTGAACCTCAATAAGTAATTTAAAACACAATACTGTACAAAATTCTAAAGCTACAAAATTGATATTTTCAGCTGTATATTTGTAGTTGCTCACATGTTGTTTTCCTCTTGCACTATGAACACTTAACAAGGCTGTCACACTTCTATGCTGACTTTATCCTCATGCCACACTGCCTGTCTTGCCAGGTAAGAACAGCAGCAAAACCATAGGATCTAAAGGTCCTTTGTCTTCTTCACGCTGAAAAGTTGGGGCTGTTCAGTCTGGGGAAGAGAAGGCTGTGTGGAGACCTCCTAGCAGCCTTCCAGTATCTGAAGG
>JBAFWW010027050.1:0-11911 GCA_036873685.1 Agapornis canus
AAAAAAAAAAAAAAAAAAAAAAAAAAAAAAAAAAAAAAAAAAAAAAAAAACAACTACACCAAAAAATAAAAAAGGAGAAACAGCTTGGGGAAGTGGAATATAAATCTTTTTCACACAGTTTGGAACAACTTCAAGTATTGTAAATGTTCAACCAGTTAGACCACTCAATTGTTTAATTTATAATTTTGAAGGCAGATTATCTCTTCCAGGAGAAAAGCTTCTCTTAACCAAGACCTTTTATCTTAAATGCTCCAGAAGTTAAATGCTACATTTGCCATTAGACATGAATAGAGATGCAGGGGAAAGATGAGTAATACCATGATTTTGGCTGAATTTGGGGATTTTCATGGGGATGGGCTAGTTCAGCATTTTATCCCAAATTTCATCCCAAATTACACAAACACAACCCCCTCCAAAAAAGAAAAAAAAAAAAGGGGAAAAAACCCCAACCTATTAAAACAATAGAACTAGTCATCTAGTGAATTTATCATAGTTACTGTTCACAGCAAATTCAATATTAATTGCAGGTAGATTCACATTTACAGATTGAAGAAACTACATGAAAGCCTATTAATTTCTCCCAAACTTTCAAGTACTTTTCCAGAGTCTCACTTTAACACTTGTTTTACTTGTATTTAAGTTCAAAACCTGACAGTTCGCATACAAGGTAGCATAGTCTTCATAAGTTATCAACAATGACTTCACAGACATTGGGAACCACAGTTGGATGACTTGGCTGGCATGTGGGTGTGAAGACTTGTGAGTATGAAGATACAGAAAACTGAGATGGGAAGATCAGTACCGGGTGAGTAGGCACCATGCACTGTTCTATTTCTTGAATAGCACTTTCCAACTCTGTCATCAGGGGGAAAAAAAGGTTATCCTAAACATTCTTTTCTGCTGCAGAGGCAGAGCATGTCTTTTGGAAAGCAGGAACACTGATGGGTTTGGCAGTCACACAATGGCACTAGGAGCAGCAGACACTGGAGCTGGAGGTATGTGCCATCTGTGGAAGAGAAACTCACAGGACAAATTAATTGAATGCACTTTATGTGGACAAACCAGAGCTGTCTGCAGCCTGGGAGCAGGTTGGAGCAGACTGTGTCTTTTGACCACTGATGAAGCAACAACCAAAATACTCTTCAAACAGAAAACTGAATGCATTTACTCTCTCTCCTGTTGACTGCAGGCTCTGTTGGCTGTAGATGGAATTTGGCTGAGCCCTGAACGTGTAGACCAAAACTAAATCATAACCAGTCTGTCTGAAATCTTGTCTGCCAGCAAGCACCACTTGTTATGACTGTACAAATGCTGCTGATGCGGAGTTAAGATGTATCATAACAATGAGCTGCCTCAATAATTCTAACTGAACACGAGAATCTTGGCTTACTGCTTGTGACTGTATGTAACCTTTTCAAAGCACCCGAATATCTTAGGAGCCTGATCATTGAAAGTCAGATAGCTGAAGGGTGACTAACATAAGCAACAGTCTAAATGCCATGAGGTGCCTAAAATGGTCTCATAAATCTCAGGGCTCTTCTACCCAAGCTTTGGCAGTTGTACTCTGTGGAAGTTGCATAGTGACTGGTTGAGTGTTAAACAGTGATTAGTTGGCCAAATATGGTTTTTGAAAAAGTCAGTATCTCATAGTGTTTTTCAGCCATCTGTCACCACTACTTGCTCATGCCTGTTGATCTTCTCTGGGACTTTGCACCAGCCACATGATGCTGGGCTGTAGGTGTGTGGTGGGGCAAATATACACAATGTGCTACCCAAGATGGTGGTAAGTGTGGAGTGTTCTCACTAAGTATGCAGCATGCCAGTTATCTCTAGTTCAGTGAGGACTGGAGGGTTCTTTTCCCTGTGGATCTTTTACATGCAAGTCAGGCTGCACATAGCCCACAGTCAAAAAAGAAAAAGGAAAGAAAAAATCCTCTACTACAGAGACAAATAGCAACATGTGGCTGGAAGATAACAGAAATGTACATGCAAGTGCAAAAATTAAATATGGAAATATGAAAATGGGGGCATTATTTTTTTTAAAGCAAGAGAACTGATTCACTTGTCATTGCCGGAAGTTACATGGGGCTTTATTTCCTTAGCAGCCCATCTCAGAAAAACAAACTAGAAAAAAAAGTCCATAGATAAGAAGCACCATCACAGTACCCTGCCTTTTTGGTTGGCTTCATCAGCGAGAGCCTTTTATAAAACTTTGCAGCCAGTCTGGAAAACAAAAACAAAAAAGATAAAGGAAAAATAGCACGTTAGAACAAAATGTGTAGAATACAGATGTGCGGTCTTCCTGCCTTCCCAGCTCTGTTTCTAGTCGTGCTATAATGTCATGCCTTCCAGAGAAAGTGGATTTACCTTAAAAGACTGTCATTTTTCTCAGCTCCTCCCTCCTTCTATGTTGTTTTTGTCTGTCTGTAGCCCACATCTTTGCCAGATACTTAACATACAAATGATTACCTCAGCTTCTAGCAGGCTCTGCCCCTGCTCTATGGTGGTTTAAACAAGCTGCCTGGTTGCTGCAAAAAAATCAGTGTGCTCAGCAACGAGGATGGCTGTCTCTGAGCCGCATCTAGATGAAGTTTACAGTTAAGAGCTGCCTCCAGGAGCAGCAGAGAGATACAGACTCTAGTGTTTAAGATACAGACTGCTAAAATCCTCTGTTCCTTCTCCTTTTAATGAATCAGTCTGTATTTACAGGAAAATAATGTATAAAACCAGCCAGGTTCCTGTAATTTTCATTAGTCCCCGAGAAATCAAGTTACTGAACTATTCCTCAGTAGGGAAGAAAATTAATTATCTAAGCTTCTTCTTATGCAAGATTTTTGTATGAATTTTGCCCAGACTGCATTCTAAAGTGCATGGAACTGGGACTTTTTCCCACCAAAGGCCTTTACTGTGTCAGGTACAGTTAGAAACCAAGGCTAATTTGGGCAAATATTCCATTATATGTAGTACATTGATAGGGAAACATGCTTTATTTTAAGGTACTGGCCTGTGTGTGACACATATAGACACTAAATTTTCAGGGTGAAAAGTTAATCAGTAACCTATTGAGTTTACTTACCAGAATACATCCCCAAAACTGCTAGTGCTCCAAGTCTGAAGCTGCATTGATTGCCTGTTAAAACACCAGAAAACACTTATATTTTTTAATAGGTAATTAGTTTCAACATTACATAGTAAAAGCAACTTCCCATTAAACAACCAATAAATAACCTAAATTGGGGTGATTTATGAGTCCCATGTTATACAACAGGAGCCTAACGACACCCCAGCCTTTACGGAGGAGAGCAGGGCTCTGTGGTGCACCAGGAAAGGCAGCAGATATGCTATTCATTCTTTAGCTACTAGAAATAATTAGGGAATCAGGGTCCCATCTCCTTACCATCTGACTAATAAGAAGATGTTCGTCAGAGCATGCTGTTATGAAGACTGTAGGAGGCAGGACTGTAGTTAAACCTGTAGTTGTACATGCCAGCAATGCTCAGACCTTCAGAGCAAAGTAGCTCTCACCTTCACTCACAAAGAGCCCACTCCTTTGTGTGTGTTGTGATATCCAGACTCCAAGCAAAAGTCAAACATGAGACAACCTCAATGTCCTTGGTGAGCAGGGAGTACTTGCTAGTTCTCCCCTTGCTTGGCAGTTCTCACTATCTTATTTTCCAACATTTTTGTTTGGGGAAATAGTCCCAGCATGCATGATGGTGTGGCTGCAAAACAGGGCACCCTTAAGAGGCTTGCGTTTAACAGATCAGTGCCTGACAGGCTTCCATGTATCCTGCCTTAACAGGTCTGGTCTGTTCTCTTACTTCTCCATGATGCTATGAGTGCAATGGGTATAGCATAGTGCAGATTACTGAGAGCACTGGAGTAGGTTATCCTTCCCTTGCTTATCAAGAGCTTGGTGGATGCCCTCTAGTCAATCAAAAAACGGTGCAGACTTTGAAAGCAAAGACAAATCAGACTCCTTTTTTAATGTGCTGAACATTCATCCCCGCATTTCAGATCTGATGTTTCTTGGAATGATTGCTTAAAGGCCCAGATAAAAAGAGTTGCCCAGTTTCTGGCATATAATGTACTCTTTGTACATAATTCCTCTTGTGGAATATGGAGAGGTTGTAAAAAACTGCACAGAACTAACACACAAAAAATTAAGTTCATATCTCAAATTAAACAAATAGCTGCTCTGCTTGAGAAGTACATATACACAAATATATGTTAATGTTCAAAAAAATATACAGATAGGAGGAAGTTTCCTGTGACTTTGTTGTCAACAGACCCACAGAATAATATCTGTCATTCCAGAAATGGGATAAAGAATCAAATATGTTTTCATAACTGCAAAAGTAATAAGGAAAATTCTGCAATCTTTGCCTGATTGCAGCAGTAACTCCTGGCCTCCACTCTGTATTTTAATCAAGAAGTGTGTTGCTGGTTTGGTAGGAGTATTTCCTTGTCTTAATAATATAGCCATTGATAATTTGTGGGAGGTCTTCAGTGATAGTCTGCCATGGACATTGTAACCAGAAGAGTTTTACCATCTTTTATGAGAGCAAAAATATCTTTGCAATGTTTATTCAGTTCTTTGCTCTTTTTTTGGTAAATCTTTGGAGTCATCTATTGTTTAAAAACAAAACAAAAAAGCAAAAGCAAAACAAAACAAACAAAAAAAACCCACAGCTCCTCTTCTCTTGTTCTTACAGCTAAAAAGTATAAAAGATATATATATATATCTGTAAATATAACCCCAAAATGATTAAAGGTGAGGGATCTCATTAGGGGAGGGATATTATTAGGAACACTGCAAGGTGAGAATTGCTATATTGTACCAGGGAAGTGGTCTATATATTGCAGCACCAAATCTCTGGCAGGAGCCAGGGTCTGAGTGTTCAGTTGAAGACACAGAATTCTGTAATAGCAAATGAGGACTACAGTGTTCCAGACCCAAGTCTCTTCTTATTTTCCAGAAGTTCAAGTTACCTGTTGTAATACTGGAAATCCTTGTATTATACAAACATCAGATTTCAGATGTTGGATTTAATCTGACTTGGTGAAATATCATGGTATTGCATATTGAGAGACTAAATATCTACAGTAAGGAAAAAAAGGGTTTCCTTTTATTGGTTTTGAACTTACATCTCTCTACTGTTACTTCTTGTCCTTGTGTTACAAAACAAGAACAGAATTGTTAGATCTATATTCTCTAAACCAGCCACAGTTTTACATACTTTGTATCATGTTCCAGAGGAAGCTGTGCTATTGTTTTATACAATGCCAGTAGTACTACACTACTTCAAAGTTTTGTGAAATGCACTTCTTTATTCCCACTATTATAATTTCCTAGGACATTAGAAAAGATCCTGACCTAAAAGGTTTGATTAAGTTCTTCGCTTCTTCAACAGCTGAGGTCAGTGGCTCCTGGAATTTGGTTTGCACTTCTTACTCAGTTTGAGACAGGATACAAATAGACACCCCCAACCCAAAAATCAAGCTGGTCTTGGAGGCAGCTGTTTCAGCTGTTGTGCCCCTAATGGGTAAGACTTAAAGAAGGTAATTTCTTTTATCTATTATGTAGTATCAAAACATGAATTTAAAACTTTCTGTAGTTTTAAAAGGTCTTCCCTTAGTGCTGGGGTTTTGGAATAAACTGTGTACCTGATACTACTCAGACCCGAATTCCTTGAAGTCAGGTACTTAATTGTTTCTGCAAGAAAACTTTTGTGTTATTAAATTGCAAAAATATCTATCATCTAACTGACTTCCATATAAAGGTGGAGGGAAAGGAGCCACAAATAACTTGGGTTACTTGAGCATAAGGTACTTTTATTCAATTGAGCCCTTTAGTTCAGATTAGGATCATAGCTTCCTTTGAATGTAGCAGTTACTTTGAGTTCTTAGTTCAGTGTTGCAAAACTGACACTTCTAGACATCCCTGACAAGTTCAAATAAAATCCATTAGGATCTTCTGAATTTAAATCTCACTGGAAACTTGAATTTACAAAAATGCATGTCTACAGTGTGTATGAATCCTTACAGGAAAACAAGAAAATACACTATGGCAGCATGGGAAAAGTTCTATTTATATTTTGATTCTTAATATTGGTTGAGGAAGAGCTGTATGTTATAGCTAACAAATTTATAATGGATCCTGAGGAAACAGTGAAAAGATTCTGCTTATCATGAAGAGTGATACGTGCATTTTTAATCCTTATATTTCTGTGTAGTAAGAGACAATTGTGTCAGTGTCAGGTTCAGGAAGGCTATTGATTGGTTTATTTGTTTGTGCATATATGATAAGGGAAAAATAACATTTTTTATAATTTAATACTATATTTATAATATAATAATAAACTACACACTTACAATGCTTTTACTCCACTGGCTTTATAAAAATGTCCAGTGTTTTAGCAGATGGGTAAGTCAGAACTGACCAGCAAGAAAAAAAAGAAAACGACAAACCAAACTTTTCTAAAACTAATACATCTCAAGGAGATTGTAATTATTTCCTTCTCTGTGATTTACAGCAACATGCTGAAAGTTAATAAAGATAAATGTAACATTTACTGGGTAAGAGATTGTGGAAGGAAATAAACAAACGTAGGATATAGTGCATCTAAATAAACACAAAGGTTGTAAAACCTTCAAACTCAAATATCAAGAGCACTGCAAATTAATACTGCACACAATAGACCCTTTGGAAGCTAACTTAATCCACCCCCATGTATCTACATAAGGGCCATGCATAACAATGCATGAGCTGGATTTCCATTAGAGTTTCCTCTGCAGGCTGTCAGTTGTTTGAAGAAATAACAATTTCCTAGGCATGAAAGCTTTTTCAGAATGTTCCCACTGATGTGTAATAAAAGTGACTTTACTTTTCTTCTTTCCCCCTCTCCCTCAGCCCCTCCCCCCGAGTAGTGACTTTGGCGGGGAGGAGGATGGACTTAGACCTTCGGCCTCCAACCAGTTTACCTTCCCTGGATTATCAGTGCAGGTGTTAAAATAATTGAAGGTGTGGTAGAAGGTACAACCTCTAATAGCTTTTCCTATATGGAGATTACCTAGGTAGAGAATGCCGGAGTACCTGAAGAATAGGCATGTGAGTACCTTATTAACATAGCACCATTCAGCGGCAGCTGCATATCTAGAAAAAAAAAAAAAAAAAAAACCTTTAAAGAGCCTATTCATCTATGTTAATGGGCCCATTGCACAGTACATTGTGTGGGAAATTAAGTCTCTGGCTGTGAACTTCCTGTGCTGTGCAAGCTGCCTTGACTCTTTTTTATTGCTTCAGTGTTATTATCTCCTCCTGGAAATAAAAACAATCATGTTCTCACATTTGAGAAGCCAAAACATTCCCAGATAACAAACTGGTTGAAAGTTTCTTTTGTTTCCCTTATTAAGTGAAAAAATATGTTTTGAAATTAAAGTAAACCCTAAATTAACATCAAAGCCCATCAAATTAGCTGAGCTGTCATGTGCATGACAATGTTGGGTTTTCTTCTTTTTTTTCCCCTCCCCTGTAAAATACACAATTTAAATTGCTTTCCTATTTATTGTTCCTTCCTTGGAATTAATTTTTGCCACAAAATATGTTAATTTATTCAAATGAGACATGATTTTTGAATGTTTAACTGGCAAAAGAACTGCTTGCTTTCTGAAAGACTGAAGTGGAAAATAACATTTTTTAAAAAAAGCATTTCTCCAAAATGCAGCCCCTTTCCATTTTAGCACAAAGACCAATTCTTTAGAAGTAGATCTGGAAAAGATATTAAAAAAAAAAAAAAGGAAATTTTGCTTATTCAACTTATTTTCAAGTTCTGCCATGAATTTGAGAATAATATATGATGTTGTACAGCCTATATCACCTTCAAGAAACAATTATCATCAAATATTTAAACAATTTGTCATCCTTTCTTAATGATCTGTATGCTGCACATTGCATCATCGTCATCATTATCATCATTATCTTCATCATGCTGATAAAAGAAAGGACTAATGATCAATACTAACTGATTACAACTCAATTAAGGAGGATCTTTTCAGTGTAAATTCTTTTTAATCTTGCTTCTTCCAGTTCTTCTGCATTTTCAAGTTATATTAATACATTATTTAACATGTTTAATGAGCATACTGGAATATAAGTAAAATTGTCATTTAATGTTCTTTATTGCTTCCATGGTGCATGTTCAACTTTCCTTGGACAACAGTAATATACAAAGAGCAGTCCAAAATATTCAAACTCTTGCTGTTAGAAAATGAGAGTTCTTGATGTAAATTGCAATAGAATTTAGCTTTTCAGATGAGCAGCTATCTAGAAGCACTGCAAAGATGGCTAGGAAATGCTTCAAAGCAGTTACCAAGCAGTAGAGAGAGAGGAAGAAAGCCAGTGTGGAAGGAGTCTCCTAATACAAATCCTCACTTTATCCAGTCTGTTTGCACAGACTTCCCTTTCAGCCATCCTATTATATTGCTTCAAAATTTTATCTGTGAAATTTTGGGGGCAGGCATGGTTTGGTACACACAGTACCTTGCTCTGTTTTCTATGTTTGATAGTGCTCAACTGTGTTATCATAATGCAAATTATTGTTGTTGCTGGTAGTGACTGTGCTGAGTGCTCTTCGGGTATCTGCAAATCTGACAAGTGGTAATACAGTAATATCAGAGAGGAAATCAATATTTCATATTACTTAATGATTTAATTATGGAAATCCTTCCCTTAATGCCATTTGTTAACTCAAGTTACCTTAAACTATATTCTGTTCAGCTCATCTTTCAGTGCCACTCTGAATTACACCTTCCTGACACAGATATTGGAATATTAAACAGATTTCTCTTTCCAGTCCATTCCAACACTTTGTTCACAATGCAGGCCATCTGGGAATGCGTGCCCATTAATGCTCTGGGAGGCACTGTTAAGAGTTTGCATATTTTAAAAAGTCAGAGAAAATTAGAACTGCAGGAAGACCAACACATTGCACTCTCATTACATCAGTAGATTTGACATCCCCATAAATACTGTTTTTCCAGTGGTATTTTGTATTGTATTTTTCCCTCTGCTCATGTATTTTTTTAAACTGCTTGCAGCTTCTCCCTTTTTTTCCTTTCTTTTTTTTTAACACTGCCAGTTTTTCAGGTTTTACAGGCTGTTGTTGAGAGTTTGAAAACATACAGTGAAGTTCCAGGCTACCATTCCCGACTAATCAATTTACACAGCAATGTGATTTTTATATAGCAAGTATGCTGTTGGCATTTCAAGAATCACGGAGAGGGCAGTAATTTGGGTGCAAGCAAAATTTTTTGAAACAGTTCCTGTAAAGATAATTCAGATTAATGGGCCATTTACAGTCTTGCTAACTTACTAACTGGGTATGTGCTCTAGGTAATCAGGGTGACATTACTGCCGGCACAAAAATGACATCTCGTCATCAGAAATTTTCTTCATTGGCACGGAAAATGCCAGGCACATCACCTCTGACTGTGTGGCCACCACATCTATTAACCTTATTGATTTGGAGTCATGCTGTGCCACACTGGAAAACTACTCCCTGCTGAAAGACTCAAGTGGATCAATCCTGAACTACGAACAAAAACTCAATAACAAAATGTAGTAGGCACCTTTCCCCATTAAGTATTCCTCAAAGTAAATCACATTAGAGAACATCACCATGAGGAACTTCCCTTGGGATTCTGTGATCTCCCAGAAACTAACATTGAAAAATAGCAAAAGGAAAGGATGTGCATATTGCTAAAGGTACTTTATCTCACTTGCTTTTGTTATCAGATACTTCCTATAATGATATTTTAATTTTTTACTGTAACTCAGTTCCCCTTTCTAATCCTTAAAAATCTAACTTGCTGTTTGTTTTTACTAGTGGTTGTGGCTGGTAAATCATCCAGTGACAGATGAATTTGAAAAAGAAAGTTTTCCCTCCTTTATGAACCCTTCAGCGTTTTCATGTATTTATCAGCATTTATTTTTGAGAAGCTCTTTGTGATGGGGTTTGAAAATGAAACAAGCCATCTAACTCCTGTCAGCCTCATACAGTTAACAAAGAAGGCAACAAAAGGAGTTCCAGAGCTTCATATTTCTTGACAAAAGATAGAGGACTGCAGTAAGTCCCATTCATATTTAAATGTTCCTGGCTTTGGAATTAAAGGTCCATCTTTCATGTTACCACTTCCGTTCCTTACTTTTCTGTTGGTGTTTGCCAGCAGTGAAAACTATGTCCCAAACATTAGTGTGAGTGAAGTTCAGCTTGCAGAACTTCTGTTCCTGAAAATATTCCTTGTCACAGATGACAGAGGCTTTCTTAGAGAACAGTTGACATTGTTATAGCTTTTAAATGTCTTGGAAAACTTATTTAGGACAAGAAAAGTGTGAGTATAATCACTCTGTACACATGTGAGCAATGACTGGTTATAGCTGAAGTAAGCTTTATTAAAGCCAATGAGACCTCTTTCACCAGGGAAGATTACTCACAGGAGTAAGGGGTACAGAAAGGGAGAGGATCATTTCTGTTGCTCAGTACTGTGACAACATTATTTTTCCCAAGGTCTGATCTGAAAACTTGACAGTTGAAACCTACAGGCATAGAGTTTAATTTTTCATTAGTTTTGGTGTTAATGAATAGACCGAAGTTCATTAAAAGTGCTCCTTGTTCTGTGTTCAGTCATGCCTAACACTGTATATTTATCTATATTACATATTTTAATATTTTCTCAAAGAAAATTCTGCATTATAGGAAAAAAATGAAAAGAAAAAGCAGTGATGTATTAGAAATATTAACAGTTACTTGGAAGAAAGTGATTTCTCAAAGCCACATAAAAGTCTGGAAACTATTCTTTTTATTCCTTAGGAAATAACCCTGGGTTTCTAATTAATATCATGAAATTAAGGCCATTTATTTGAAAAACTGAAAAAAAAAAAAAAAAAAAAAAAAAGAAAAGATCTATATACACTCCAAAGTTCAGTGTTTGTCCCTGAGCTCTAACATGGGATATACTGTGTAAAAGCCTGACATGGGATACACCATATATCATCTCTATTTAGAGCCCCTAGGCAGGAAGTATGGGAAAAAAAATAATCAAAATTACTGTTTTTCTTTACTGAAATCCCTCTAAGGAATTCATTGGAATGAGTTCTGTCTGCCCATCTAATTGATAATTATTTAATTAGCAATTTATAATGATAATGGGATTTTACCCCCCACCAGTCCAGCTTGTCTGTAAGAAAAATATAAGTAGACAACCTTATGTATTACTTTGCCACGTTTGGCTGTTGGCACAAGATATTGTGGGCCAGTGTTGCGATTCCCTACAGTTAAACCATAAAAGCAATGTATTCATATATTTCCTTTGCCCACAGTGTTTCCTTTTCTCATTACTGTGGGTGACTGGCATTCTCACAATGTGTGTGGGTGCACAGGCTTGTTGTGTCACCATGGACAGTTCTAAGAGCAGCTTCATTAGTTCTTTTTACAACAAAAGCTAGGGTTTTTTTCCTGCCTTCTCTTTCTTTCCTTTAGTTGGCATGCGGGTTGAATTTTTCCTGGACCCCCTGCTTGACTTTTTTTTAGAGCTCCTTTTGAACAGTGCAGCAGTGTGAACACTAGGAATTGTAACTGATAGACTGTTTGCAGGAGAACTCATGAAAGTTCTCTTTGTTCATTTCACATCAACCAGGTTTATGCAGACCCTCCCCCACCTCAGCCAAACAGGGAAAAGGAAATCCACTTTTAATTATACATTGATGGGAATCACTGTATAGTGAAATTGCATCAAGTGGAGAATGCCCACTTTATACTCTTTTATCTAAGAATCCAAAAGAACTACTGGCGTAAAAAAAAAAAAAACAAAAAAAAAAAAAAAACCAAAAAAAGATATACAAGCACAAAAC